>JAUZNJ010116633.1:0-19534 GCA_034780135.1 Jordanella pulchra | reverse complement strand
ATGTGCTCTGCACAAATTGTGTGCCTTTTACAAAAATATACAAAAATAGAATAGACCGTTCTCGTCAAATGTTGACGCGAAGGGGTTACCTGACGCGTCAACATGTGACGCTGAGGGGACATTGCCCAGGCGTCAGTATATGACGAGTCTGGAGTGAGAATGTGTTGCTTTGTCTTGGTATTTTGAAATATATTTTTAATTTCTGCATTCGTTGTCCGTCTCTGCTTTATTTCCAATGATTTCAGGGTCACATATCTACTAAGCAGGGAAAACCCAAGTCATTCCCACAGTAGAAGAGATACATAGATGTACAAATGTGAAAATTTCATTTTAGCAGCTTACAGCTGGTATCTTGTTTCTTCACTCATGATGTTCGAATTACATATCAATTATCCATGCTCCATCCTATCGTAACTCAGGAACAGGGTACTTCTGAGTTAGTGGTAAAGACTGACCCCCCCCAAACCAGAGGTATTAGTTGATCTTTTTCTGCTTGTACTCCTCTTAAACTATAATTAGGGCTGAGTGATTTGCCCAAAAATCAAAATTGCTCTTTTTTTCTTTTTTAACCAAAATAACAATTCCTCTGAAATGACTTTAATATTTAGATCCAGGGTTTTAATATTTCCATTGCTTGGAATGCTGTCTTGTCCAAAGTCCATGGTGCAAAATTGTTGCATGTAAAATTGTTTACTTCTTTTTTGCACCCATGCATCTTCAAGTTACTTTAGGCACAACTTTCCCTTTTCTATCTGTATGATGGCAAACCTACTTTAAGCATATTACTGCCACCTAAAAGGCTGGAGTAAGAAACTTAGCGTCTAAAGCTTGGTTTATGCTTGGGAGGCCAGCAAGGTCCCCGCAGCCAAATTAGTTTATTTTTCGCTTCCATGCCCCTCCATGCGTACAAAATTTCCACATTGCGCATCAAAGAAAATGTGTAACTATATGGACAGATCTGGGCAGAAAACCACGGTAAGTGAATAACAGCTCCTACTGGCGAAGGTTCGCAAATATAAATATCTAAACACATCCCTTTATTAGCCCATAAATACCACCACTCTCAACAGACTGTTAAAAAAAAGCTGGAAAAAAATGACTGTTTCTCTAGCATGAAGAGGCTTTGAAAAAGATGTAAATAGGAGTGTTTTTCTACTTCCTGGTGTAGTGTGGTGTTGTCAGCTTGCAGTTTGTGCTGAACATGCTAACTTGGAGCCGGTCAGAATGGAGAAAAGCCGCACAGAGTATAATTGCTACGGTAGTTATGACTAATTTTTCACATGGATTGTATGTATGCCAAGCATAACCCAACCTTTACCCTGGTTAAATGCAACACGAGCAAAAATCCTGTGCCTCTGCAATTTGGAAATAGTTTTTTTTTTTTTTTTTAATTGGGATTATATTGAAACTACAATTAATTGTGAAACCTTAATCACAATACCTTTTAAAGCAAAGAAATAAATATATTTTCTTAAATGGACAAAATAAAAAATACATTTAAGTGGGAAGACACTAACTCTGCAGCCTCCTTTTGCAGCTAAGAACATAGAAGTTGTACCAAGCACATCACATGAATTACCTGTGTTTACTGATAAAGTCCTCCCACCCACATAGTTATAAAAACACAGAAAGCAAAAATTAAAAGCTCCAATGGGGTTAGCTGTTGACCACAGTCTCATATTTGAATTGTCTTTAAAATGTATCAGGTACACTGAGCTAGCAATGGGAAATGAATCATGAACTAAAGTCTGATATGAAACCCAAGACCACAGAAGAAACACGCAGCAGCATATAGGACAGTGGAGTGGCTTGCTACAGACATGCCACCGCACCTTCACGAACAAATATAAAGTAGTGTGGCCAGCAGAGAATACACAGTTCTCAGGGGGGAGGCTCGGGGGGCAAGAGGAGATATAAGAGCCATTTCTTAGACCACAGGATCAAAACAGATCTGTCTTTTTCTACCTACAAACTCTTTTTTACAGTCAGCATGTAACTTGGTTTCATTCATATCTGTGGGATACATTAGAAAAGGAAACAACAGTTTACATAAAAACATCTAAGTAGTTTACATATCAGACTACCATTAATCCAGGTTAGAAAGAATATTCAAAAATGCTGCTAATGTAGGAGTAGCAGTACTTTGCTAGTGTAGGAGTAGCATTACACTATGATTAACGATCCTAGCAAGTACGTTGTACTTAGTTTCTCAAGCAACAATACTTAAGTATCCTATTTGGATACTTAAGTACTTATTTGGATACTTAAGTACTGAGAAACTGATCATAACAACAGCTTTCATATCCTAGATTGATGAAAGTTATGTGAAAATTCATGTTTAGAAACAAATAAAAAGATAAATTATTCATAATAAATTCAGGAAGAATAAAACTTTCCAAAATTGTTGTTTTTTTGTCATTATTAAAATAGAAAAAACAATCCTTACAGTATGCAATGTACATATGTTAGAACAGGGTAAGGTACCTTCAGTAACAACATATATACAACATGCTATTTACTGTTTACATTTATGTCACTCACAAATGGCACTGGAGGCTCAGAAGATGGAAAATCTAATAAAAGTAATTAATAATAAAAAAGGACTCTTCATTAACAGAAACTTTAGGTCTGTCTCTGAAAGTAAATTTATGCTTTTATTGATGTGTAGAGCAGTCAGATATTCTACTGAAGCAAGAGTAAGGATGCTTCATAATATTATATTTTAAGTAAAAATAAGAGGTGGAGTGCAGTAAAAAATACAGTTAAAAAAACCTCTAAAAGTGCCTTTTAGTCAGGTTACTCAATCAAATGTAATGGAGTAAATTTCGTTAGCTACAACCTACCTTCAATTTTAATACATACATACATCGACACACCTCTTAATGCAGTCAAGACAACCTGTTTTTTGAACCTGTAATGCAAGAGCTTGTGTTGTAGAACCAGTTTCAGTGGAAACATAAGTTGTCAAGAGCCCTTCACAACTTTTCATTAGGGTCAACATCTGGATTTTGATCAAGGTTTTTAAGCTGAATCTTTCATTTTTCACAGTTCCGTTTTAGATATGCTGCTCTCTTTAGAAACATGAGGCATTTTTAACAGATAGCTCTCCTTTAGCCAAGCTATCAGCCTCACATTTCAGTCTAAAACTGTTTTGTTCACAGAGGAGTTTGGGATCAACTCAATGATTGTTAAATGCTCAAAAGAAAAAAACACTATTATTCCCCCCTCCACCACCACACTTGACAGTTTTTCTTTATCTGTGCTGATTTGCTGTGTTTTCAGTTTCTCCAAAAATGGTAGGGTAGAATAGAATAGAATGGAATAGAACAGAAATATCCGATGGTGTCAAAATGTGGATATTACATAATGTATATTATGACATTTTAAACACCACAGTTAAAGATCCAACGTTTATTCTGTTCATTATTCATTTGGTGTTGAGGTTAAAAATAACTTTATATAAAACCTAAGATAAATCTTTAGAAAGAAGCTTTTGTCATACACATTCAGTCTTTTTCTAATGCAGCTGTTTTCCTTTTTTGTTTGATCTTTTTGCATTGAATGGTCTTAGATTGCTGTGACATTCATCTCAAGATTGTCCTAACTGTCCTTCTCTACTTAAAATAATTTCTTTTTGTAAAACACTGGACAGCCTCATATCCAGTTCAAGACTGAGATGTCCTTGTTCACACACACAGCTATGCACTCTAAACTACCAAATTGCTAAACCTCTAGATAAAAAGAGTAAAACACACCTGCTATTAATCAGTTATAAAGTGTGTTTGATTAGCAGGACCTACTCTTAACTTTCCATTTCAAATTCTATGGGAACAGAGATTTTACGCTCACCTTTTGGTACATATGTACCATTATTCACCCATTAACACATCTTGTTCAGATACATAACATTTTATTTAAAACAAGAGATATCATCTTACCATTGTGTGACATGCCAACGTTGAGGCACTTCTGGAAACGGCAGTATTGGCATTTGTTGCGGGACTTCTTGTGAATGCGACAGTGAAGATCACAGTGATCGTACACCAACTTTAGCCTGATGGTACGTCTGAAGAAACCCTATGTGACCAAAAAAGACAGTCAATACTGAAACAGTGAACACATATTTCACAGTAAACTGTAAAGAAAAAAAAAAGAGTAAAAAATGGTATTTGACCAACAATTTTTTGGATGACATCATATTTAACCGGCAGGTATATCAGAGGAGAGTAAATATGCGCTTTATTCTTTGATCTGAGGGGGAATAAATCACTTAGCCAAACATTTTATAAAAAAACTACGTTGTATTTTAAGGAGTGCTTTCATCGAATTAATCTTAGGTCTCAAAGCCATAAGACCTGCTCTTATCTTATCTATTAAGTGCCCTATCATGGTTAAACTCCTAAAGCACACACCAAGTCAAACATTTTTTTAGTCATGATATATATATTTACTTAAAATAAACTCATAAAAGTAATAAAAGAAAAACCAACACTAAAAACAACAAAACCTAGAAGCTGCACTGAAAGAATGTGATGTGAGCTAAGAAACCCCCCTCTGAATTCTTTGGGAAAGCTCGTCTGTTTCGACATCCAGATGTTGCTCTTTTTTGATTGCAGGTTATTTAGAGAAGGAGGAAGTTAAAGGGGGTCAAAGCCTCCGCCTCAATAAAGAATGTTTTCTGTTTTGAAACAATTAAGGGATTGCCTGCTTGGCTGACCCCCCTCTTCTGGTTAGTGTCCCCTGAGACTTTGGGAGAACAATAACTGCTGCAAATCATTTTCATTCAGGCAAGTGAGGTATGATATGACTGAATGGCAGAAAGACATAAACCCCTTGTACTGCAGCAGACAGAAATACACAAATGCAGACTTAGATGCTATATGACATCACTTAAGCAAAATGACATTTAATATAGCAATAACATTTGCTCCCTTACTAGTGTATCTTGTACTCTAGAAAAATCCATTAGGTTAAGTAATACCATTCTCTGTTTAACGAATATGTATTTTACGTATTTAAAACATCACTGTTTAAACAGTGCTACAGCAGATCATGACAACAAACAGGCAGAGAAAATTATCAATATACTTCGACTCATCGTGTATAAGGTGGTAATTTAGAGATCTTGTCAGAAATCCTGAGTTTGAGTGTGAGTTTTGATAGTTTCAAATAGAGAATGGAAAAAATAACAGAGACAGAAGTTTTTCCTGGCTGCAGGATGTCATTGAGTTTCTATGCTCCTCAAATACAGGAGTAGAAACTTCTGTTTGTGTGCCTCTTGAAAAAAAAATGGGGACACAATCTTTATGTTAGCCCCCAGGTCAAAGTTAGCCCCCATGACCAATGTGCAGGTCAGAGTATTATTAGGAAACCATAGAAACATGAACCATTGATTTAATTGAAAGGTGTAACAAAAGATATAAAAAAGATAATATCCAAGGCAAGGCATCACGTGGTGTGGTTACCTGTGGAGGAGGTTTTAAATGCTTAAGTTTTAAACAATAATAAAATGTTGGTGGAGAAAACAAAACACTCCAAATATAATAAAATAGAGAGATGACTAAAGAATAGAAACATTTGGGGTTTGACCTCCAAAAACTGTCTAAAATGTTTCTTGCTTAATGTGAAGTCTACAGGGACCGCATTTCAAAATAACAAAATCTTTGCAACTCGAGGCCTCACAGCAAAATCCTCCCGCTGATTATCATTTGTATGAACAGTGGCTGATGTGGCGAGATGCATAGATAACACTAATTCACAATGAAAATCTTTTACAAAACCCACATATCTGAAGTACAGTGAAGATAATAAGAGCTATCTAAACCACATGAACTTTTGACATCTGTTTCAGTTGCTGCTACAGATTGTGTTCATTTTATTACATTAAACAGTTTTTATGTAATAAAACTTTGTTTTTTTTTTCCTGAAACTTGGTTGTTTGTTTGAAAACGCAGGTGTTTAGATTAAACAGGATGTGGGGTCTTTGTTGTTCACTCTGACTGATGCTCAAGAACATCTTTGAAGAAGGGAACCCCCTTAAAGACGCTCCAACTGACAGAAGTAGCCGAGTTAATTGTTTAGTTACAATTTGTGCATATACAAGTTATTGGCTTATAATTATTTAAATTAAAGCCATTACATAAATAAACATTTATTTTACATTTGATAATTATGACTTATGCTACACATAAACTAAAAACTAAACTAAAAACCCAAAGTTTTCATGCAAAGAAATCAGAGCAACAAACCAATTTGTTTAGTTTTCTTAGTTTGCAGTCTGCTATTTATTCCATACAGTACCATCTTCAAATTATATTACAATTTTTTTAAATCCAATTATATTTTCTTTAGTAACTTAAGATAATTTAATTATTTTACTTTAATGGGATACATTTTTTTGTACTTTAAAGTAAACCATAACAACAAGGACCAAGTGACATCTTTATTGGTAACAATAAAGTGGAATTTTGTAAAGATTTGCGTAAAAACATTGACCTTTTTTGAACCAGAGACAGAGTTTAAAAGAAATGGTGGACTAAATTTAACTTACAGGTATATAGATTCTAGCTTACATGTTGCCTTTCATGTTAGTCTCATTTTAAACCTGTTAAACCTTCTTGGAACCAAAGCATAGACTGCATACCAAGTATTGCTGCTAAAACTGAAAATCCCTCTCATTTATGCTTGGAACATAGTGACATAATTGGTAGTTCAACTTCCTATAATGTAAAAATATTTCAAAGAAAATGGAAATACGTCTGACACCTCACCCACACTCTATCAGTTATTTATACCCTATACAGACAGCACAGCCAGATACACTGACAGAAAGTTAAAGAGGCAGGTTCATTGTCTGCAGAGGCAGATGCTGGCGTTGAGTGGAAAAATGCATGGGCTTGTGGTTAGAGTGACAGACATCAAAAAGATAGAAAAATGCCCACTTCTCTCCGGGCATAATATGATTATCTATTCCACCGACACCTAGCAGGAAACACAGATAAGCAGAAAAAGGAAGACACCAGCCAGAAACAACTCAAGAGAATCATAGATGAAAACTGTGATACAAGTGAACATTTCCTGTTTTACAGTTTTGTGACTGCAAGGTTGTTTAGTATGCACTTTTGCAAATTTTCTTATGGGGCTAATGTCCAGAGACCCCATTAGCATCCGACTGTTTACATTAGATTAGCTTTTAGCTATCAATGCTGCCACAAACTGAAACAACCTGAAAATCTCTGACAATTACAAGAGATGGAACATGCATTGCCTCTGGGTTTCACAACCAAAGGGAAAGGTACAGATTCATTATCGCTTTAATGGGGAATGTGAGGTCCCTTCCAGACACTTACCAAGCATTAACAGGGTTATCAAGAGAGCAGTCTTGTTGTGTTAACTGAGATATGGATAACTCTACTAACTCCAGACATACACATAAGTATGGATGATGTGAAATTATTTCACACAGACTGAACTATGCAGAGCAGTAGGACGAGAAGGATGGGTATTCATATTTTTGTCATTTTTAAGGATATATGAGGCTAGTTTACAAATGTTACCAAGATAATGGTGAATGCAGCTGCTGCAGCAGCTTGAAATGTTTTCCATACTGTTATCAGAATACTCCAATCACAGCCTTTTAGGTCCCTTTCTCATACCAAGAAAACCTCTTCACCGTTACCCAGGATACTACCCCCTGCACCAGATATAATAAAATGTTGGATTTTTTTGTATGCTAACCTGATCACATCCTGGTTCACCTCCAGTCTGTGTGACAAGACCTCTCTTTGGCTAAAGGTAGATGCTATGATAATAATCCTATCAGAATGTTTACATGAGAAATTTTTAGCCCAATCAGCCATCTTACTCTGATTGCTTATGTCCATATTAGCGGTACAATCCGGTTATTTCTAGTTTTTTAGTCTGATCGTGAAATTTAGTGCTTTTTAACATAACCACCGACAGCATTATAAACTCTGTCTAATTTATACAGACTACTTAAGCTTTGTGTGGTTCACTGTCTGTCCCTATAAAGGAATATTTTTTCCCCAGTAACAAGACGTGGATCAAGTCTTAAATGAAATAAAACAAAATATTGTACAAAAGTAAAGTGAGAGTTAAGGCTGTGCAAAAAAGGAACATGGAAGGAAGAATAAGTATAAAGAAAACTACAGAAAGAGGATGTTTAGCTACAGCTTAACAATATTACTATGAGCTGGAGGAGCCAGAAAACATAATTAGATCCAAACTAAACTTCTAAGCTGTAGGAATAATAGGCTAGGTAAACGACCTGAACAGGTTCTTCAACAGGTCTTATCAGACAATCACACCTCCCCAACCCAGTCTCCCAATCTTCCTCCTTATCTTCAGGGACTGTCTGCTTATTTTTCACTAAACGACACAGTTCTTAGCTCTATTGACTCAACCCTGCATACCCCCCCAAATTTTAAGGTTGAAAAGCTGCAGGTCAGGATGGCATCAGCTGATGCCCCTGAGGTGCTTTAAGGACTAAATGTGTGGCATCACATGATACATTGTCATCATGAGTCTGAAGCTGAGGAAATACCATAGCTCAAGGAAGACCATCAGGCCACACATCCACAGGGTCTCAGTAACTAAAGGCTGGTAGCACTGATGTTGCATCTGATGAAGACCAACGGGTCTTCCCAAGATGTCCTCAAGCATCTTTGCCCCGTAGTAAAGACTCTTTTTGGATTTTCCTTGTGCTATTTCATAGGTGTCAAACTGGTTCCATAAAGGGCTGTGTGGCTGCTGGTTGCCCCCTCAACCCATTCAGGTAGTGGGAGACAAAGGAACTTTTGTAAAAAGAAAACCATCCTGCATGACTTTATGACCATTACTGCTCCCGATCAGTTAAATAAGTGTTCAGATCCTTGGTGTTGTCAAAACTGTTTTTATATGTTTTACATACTCTAGTTTATTTTATGCAGACATCTATCTGTTGTACATTTATTACATCATCCTCACATTCATTTCAATGCTACTTCTAACAACAGTATTATTTTTCTCCTTTGGCTAAATTTGCTCATACAGCACAGTCTCTCATTCTGTTTTTAGTTAGACCTTTGTGTGTATCTGCGTACTTCCATTTAATTATGCATAAGCAGAAATATTCGTTATATGGCAGAATATAGAAAATTTTGATTCTGACAGGAAGGGGTTTTAGAAGTCCTTTAATAGAATGTGACTCTAGTCGATTAAAAATGCTACTACATGGCTTTTAACTGGTACCAGGAAACAAAATTATAACACTGCACTTTTACTATCTTTTACATTGGCTTCCAGTTCATTTTTTTGATTGATTTTAAATCTCTTTTATTTGTTTTTAAATGCCTACCTGGCTTTACCCTACAGTATCTGTATAATCTGCTCTTGCCATATGTTCTCTCACACTCTCTCAGGTCATAAGATCAGTCACTGTTGGTGGTCCTGAGGTTAAGAGGTGACTGAGTGGTTTCAGTCACTGGCTTCAAACTGTAGAACGATTTACCTTTGCAGATCAGACAGGCCCACTCGCTTCCTGTTTATGAACCATCTCTTAAAACCTATTGTTTTCCTCTTTGACTTTAGCTCAAGTTGAGATGTTGGCTTTTATTGTTCGTATTGTTTTATCATCTTAACTATTTTACTGCTTTGATTGTTTATTTGGTTGTATGATATTGTGAGGGAGGAAGGGTACCTGTAGTACCCGGAGAAAACCCATGCATGCACGGGGAGAACGTTCAAACCCTGAAATTTGATTTCTTAGAAAATTTTAATATCAAATTAGATAGATTAAAAAACTAAAGAAAATAAAACCACCTAAATCCAGAAATGTCCTTCAGTTGATAAATATATCCACATGCTGTACAGTATTGACTGACAATAATTCTCCCAGGCTCTTTTTACATGGATTACTGCATCATTGACAAGGAAGTGATCCACTAAGCTGTGAAGAAAACAGACTGATTTATTAGCCGCCTATAACTCATCTATATTGCTGGTTCTGATGTCCATCATTATTTTATGAATAAACCTGGACAAAGTTCTGTAAAGGGTAACCTTTTTCATGACTGACAATCAGAAGTCTTTTACTAGATTGTGTCGGCCTTAGTCTAGCATTATAACACATATCATAAATGAGTTTCACTTTTTGAAACTCATTTAAGATATCTAATAAAATACACCTGAATGCAGAGAGACATCGTTGGGATGAGTGTTATAAGTGTTGCTTCTTCATTTGCTGTATCTGTTGTGCCTACCTTACAGCCCTCGCAGGCATGGACCCCATAGTGAAACCCAGAGGCTTTGTCTCCACACACACGGCACTCGATGTTTAACGTTGATGCTGATGCATCCTCAGGAAACTTGGAGAACAAAGGGCTGTCAGTGTACTGCGGAGGTGACTCTGGTTCCAGCTTGATCGGGTCTGACGGAAAAAAAGAAATGAAAAAAATGACAAACTGATGATACTCAGTATTCAAAAAAAATTTTGTCTTTTTAGTGGGTGAATCTTCAAGCACCAGTAACTTTGATGAAAGTCTTCCTATGAATCACAATTATTTCATCTAGACTGTAAACCATTAATTTGATTATAGTGATTTAGGTCATTTACAAGAAAAGGTTTCATGAGTGGCTGAACATACTGTGCGTCTCGATCTCTCTTCTGTAACTTTGCATGTTTGTGTAGTCCATGTTGGTCAGGTGTTCCTCATTTAGTGGCGAACTGATGTCATAGGCCACACCAGCGGATGAAATGGAAGATACAAGTGGGGGAGACAGAGAAGAAGGGATGGAGGAGGAGGAAATGGAGGCGTAGTCTGATGTGGACAAATGTTTCATGTCGAGGTAGTGGGGGCTGTCATCCAGCCCTGGCAAGTCTGCTGTGCTCAGGCTGAATCCAACAGGCCAAGCTAGGAGCTGCTGGGTGTCCACCATGTCTGCTGTGCAAACAGAGGAGATAAAAGTCATTCATGAGGGGAGTAGGAGGAAAAATGAAGCTAAGGAAAAGACTAAACATGAATGTAAACTGCAAGCCCACATACAGCATTCCGCTGCAAGTTAATCATTGAAAATGTCTCTGAAAAGTTCAAAACATCAGGGCGTGCATGCACACTCCCAGGCAAACACCATGAGGAGTGCTCGCAATCCTCCCGTTCATTCCTGCAGTCTGTTATCAAGCAAACAGGGAGGCAGACTGTGTCACCAGGAGAACAAGACGAACTCTGGAAGTCAGGAAACGTCTCCTCTGCTCAAAACACTGTGTTCCTCTGATGCTGTTTGGGTGCCAAGTGGTATGATTGCCCAGCTTAAGGCCATGAAAAAGAGGCCAAGGATACATGACTTGGTATTAAGCACAAAGGACTAAAGTTCCTGAGTTCTGATACATCTAAAGACTTTATTTGAATTTAAGTATCACTGAGAAGTTTCTGAAAACTTCCGGTGTGCCAAAAAAGAGATGTCTAGTAAATACTGTTAGACAAAGTTCACTTTCAATTTATTTATTCATATTCCAAACTAAAGAGGCCAAGATAAGCAAATTTGATCAGCAATTTCATTGGAATCTATTGTCATTGGTGTCAGACAACTTCATGAAAACAATCAAAACACCTAAAAAAATAAACTATTTTGGTTTTTATGTTTTTGTTAGCACAGATTCCCAAAGGCGTGGTCATCCCAAATGGTCAGACATTGGAGGAAAAAAGTCAGCCGAGATTATCAAAGTCCAACCATCAGAGGGTACTATCGTCCAGATGAAAACAAACCAAATAGAAAGCTTTGTGCCCCAGGGGTAAGTTTGCTCAAGGTTGTGGTGCAATGTAGAAATTCACAGGGCTTTAGTAGACCGTGATTTTCTTCTCTCAGTATATTTAACAAGATCTCAGTAAGCAAAGCTCTAACTAGATCAGTCAGAAAATATCAATTAAACAATTTTTGTTAAATTAGATTAACATACTAATGAAGCATTAGAATTGAAGATACATTTTTAACCTTTAAACATTTTGTTGTGTTACAACCGTGAACTTCATTGGATTTTATATCAACTACTCCATATTTTCAAAATGTACAGATATAAGAATTTAATACTAAACCTTCACTCCTGTCTTATAGATGAGCATCTACAATGACAAAGCTTTCTCTCTCTGCTGAACAAAGAAACATCATCATCATATTACTGCCATGACCATGTGATGAAAACATGCATTTTTGCATGTATGGCCAAAAATGTCATATGATCTGACAGTAGCCTCTTCCACAATTTGCAATTATGAAAAAAAAACTACAGACTCATCAGAGTTTTTTATAAAAACCAAAAAGTATTGTTTAAAATTCACAGTGTTTTTTTCTCCAGCAATGTTTTCTGACAAACCTTCAAGCCCTTTACAGAACAGCTTGATTTATTCATAAGACAAGATGCTGGTTGACCCGTTTTTATCATCTTTAACAGGTGGTTGGTAGCACAAATTTTATTTAGTGGCATTCAAATGTATGCCATACCGTTTAGATTTTTATTTGTAAAAATGTTGCAAACTATGCTTCACTTTATTTCTACTCAACAATAACCTGCCTTGTATTGCTCTATCCCATGGATTTTAACAAAATACATTCAAGACATTGGATAAAATGTAACAAAATGTGAAAGAGTTTAAGTAAAGAAATAGTTTCATAGATGCAACGTATAGAGGAATAAAGTTAGATTTAACAATTTAAGATCTATAAAAAAAAACTTTTTGTATAATGTGTTCTGTGTTTAGTACACTAAACGTTTACATTTCTTCTAATGCTGGTTATGATTTGTACCAAAGAAGCCATAGAAAGGAAAAGACATTGCTATCAAAAAAAGCTAAAAGGTCTTTACAGCGAACATAACCTTTATAACCAATACAAATTCTTAAAATAGACCCCAATCAGTCATTCACAGGGTGATTTGGAACAGAAATGTAGCACAAAATGCTAATTATGCAACAGGACAAAGCTAAAATAGTAATGTCCAGATGGCACAGTTGCACCAGGTACAAAATGACTTCCACTGGCTCCAAAGATACTTGGCAAAACAACACTGTGGAACAAACATCCTATTCTCTCCAACACATATTGTTTCCTTTTTTACTTGTTTGGAATGTGGCAGAGAAAATCAGTTGGGGCCCACTTAAAATTCACATGGACTGATGTATTGTTCCCCTTCAAGGCAAAGGAATAGTGTGTATATATATGTTTGAACCCATTACTAATAATACCCAGAGAATCCTGCTTATTTCTCAATTTGCTGGATATCTGCCAGCTGATACAGAATTAAAATAGACCAAGGAAAAGCTTGACTTGTACTCTCCTTGGCATGGGGTTATGTGATGAAGAAAGAAATTTAAAGGGAAAGAGAGGAGGTCCAGAGGCAGAAAAAAAGAGATATAGCAGTGGGTGACAGAAAGCAACTCCCTGTGCTACTGAAATGATCCAAACTGCACTCTGGAGACTCTTAAAAAAACTCTGATCTGAGGAAATTCATGCTCTGTGCTCTACACAACATGGGAAAATAAAACGGATGGTTACAGGAGTCTGGCAGTTAAACCAGGCTTCTTTAATGATGTCGTAACTGAGGGTGAAAACAAGTTTGGGCTCAAACCTTTCTCCTGAGGTTTTTCATAGAAGCAGTGTAATGTGAAATCTTTTCAAGTTTTTTTTTTGTCTGTGTGTATTGTTTAGGAACACAAAATGTCAGACAGGATAAAAGGTGACAAATGATTAGTGAGGACTGTTTGGTTTGTCTTGGCTTAGCAGAGGTGTGTACATGTCAGCACGTGTGCAGGAGCTGGATCGTTGTCTCGAGCCACTTCTCAGATTTCCACGTGTCAGAGCTTGACTTCCAGGTAGGAGTAGAGTTTGAACAAGTATTTTCTATTATATGGTGCATCAGTCTTGACAGAATTGCAATGTTAAAAACCCAAAAGGGCCACATAGGTCTAGCAGCTATGGCAAACTATCTTTCTAAATGGATTTTTCTTAGATGGTAACTTTTCCCAGAAATATATTTAAAAATATCTATTTTTCTATAAAGAAGCTATAGAGAAACACTGAAGTACAGTAGTTAATGTGTTCTATATAAAAGCTGTGCTACAAACTGTTCACTTCAAGAGGGGCCGTGCCACTGTCAGCAAAGATAGAAAGCAACCACTTTAAAAAAAGAGGTGAAATCAAGAGAATGTGAAATCTTCCCTAAGGGATGGAGTTGTGAAAGGAATGTAATGTTTAAGATGCTCAGATTTCTTCACAACAGTTATGACTTTTTCCCAAAAAATTGGACACAAAGAAAAGTCAAATTACTGAGCAGACTGCAGAGTCCCTTTTAAAAGTGCTCACATATTCATGACTTTTCACCTTTTTTCACCTTTAAAATGCCATATTTTCTCTGGTTTTAAAAAAGGCAAACACTGAGTAGTTGTAAAAGGAAAATTACATATAGTTTATAAAATTTATTTGGATAAAAATGAAATGTATATGTGTATTAATGCCATTTATACTAACATCCGTATGAAAAACCATAGAAAAACTACCCTCAGCAATCATGGAATAATTAGAGTCCATGTTTATATACAATGATCTCAGTATACATGGAGCTGTTCTTTGAGGTCATCAGAGGTTTGCTGGAAAACGCTGGCAATCAAAAAGCATCACGAAGAATAGCTTGCGAGGTTCAGTTTAAGCAACTGGATGAGAAGGTATCTAGAAGAGGTTTATCCTCTCATTCAAGAGTCGTCTTTGGTTCTAACTGATGCTTGGGAGCACTGATATTGATATACTCTAAGTGTAACAAAAGAATTAGGATAGGGGAAGAAAAAAACAAACAAAAAGTGGCTCTGATCGCTACTTGATGGCCCATAGAGAGCACCTGGGAGTGTTGATGGTCGTTAGTGAGGTTCTGATGGATCGTTACCTCCCTCCTCAGAGTGGTTTCAGTCACATTCCTCTTTGGAGTATGAGTCAGGTATGAGCAGGTGGGTGGTGAATTTTCTGGGTGTGGTTCCTAAAAGTGCCTTGCATGTAAGTGACAAGTTATGTTTGAGACCACCACATCTGTTAGGGAATGATTTTTCCAGCTTACAAAGATGGCTCCTTGACCACCCCTCTCAAACCATCTGTTTTCCTTGGCCAGAATATGAACTCAACTGAGTGTTCTTTAGCCTTTAGATGTAGATGGACAGCTGAGTCCTGTCCTGAGGAATTGCCCCCCTGTATTGAGCCATGTAACTGTGCTACATGGGCTGTGAGCTGTGTAGTGGATGCTTGTCTCTCCTATTTTTATTGGCCCCAGGTGCTCTCTATAGGCCATCCAGTAGGAATTAGAGCCATCTTTGTTGTTTTTTTTCTATTTTTCCCTCTCCTAATTCTTTTGTTACAACTACAGTATATTTATATCAGTGTTCCTTAGCATCAGTTAAAGTGAAGAACCCTTTTAGAAAACTTCACGTCCCGTTGCCTGAACTGAATCTTCAATGTTTTGGATTACTCCACTCACAGCTATCAAACTAACATTTTCTCCCACCCAACCACTGAAACCCTCCTCCGGGGTTACCATAGACCTCCTAGATTATTCAGCCCAACAGTTTCGGTTCTTAATGCGTTTTCAGACATATTATTTCCACTTTTGGATAATAGATTAAACACTGCATTTCTTTTTATATTTAAACCTTACTTTAAACATCTCCACAACTTTATCTTTATCTTTTCTTCTGTGTTACTTTGTCTTTGTTACAATGAATTGCACTTGTATTATGATCACAATTTCAAAAAAAATTACATTTACAAATCACAGAGGCACTCAAACAGACTAACTTTATCTCTCGGTGGGTTTTTGTAAGGGAAGACAATGTTGTAGGGTTAAGCTTGGAAGATTGACTCGAGAACAGGCCTTGAAAGTAATAAAAACTGGTTTTTATTGGCCGAATTTACTCACATTTAAAACTTTGTCCAACATAACAAACTTTTTAATTGCAGAAAACTAAAGCTGCTTTCCATCTGAAAACAGCTGTTTAACCCAGTTTTTTTTTTGCCCGCTGACAATCGGCATTCGGCTCCCTTCCAATTGGCAAAACAAAACCGTGTTTGAACTTTCGATGGCAAGCTGCATGGCATCTGTCACAACTGAAGGTCCTTCTTTCGCTAACTGACATCACTGTAGTTTATTCCCAATGACTGCTTGTTACAATACACTTATATCTATGAATACAAAAGTCAGACAATCAAAGTGTACCATGCAAAAAAACGCAGTGTTTTTTATCTGGGAGCCCTGTAATGGACCGTTAGAGGACCCGTAAGAGGATGTAGGCTTTGATAGGAAGTGTCCATACAGAGTACATGATCCTGACAGACAAAATGTGTCTCTCCTTGGATCTGATGTCAAGCAGAACATATTGTAAAGAGAAAAGAAAGTTTAAAATGGAGCATCTTGACCTTAAAGACCTCAAGCAAAGGTCCACAAGCCAGGACACAAATGCTGGACAGCTGTGTTTTTAAAACTGAGGTATCTCTGGATGGGTGAGACACTCCACTGGCTGTGCCCAAATCTTAATATTCAGTAGAAGGGAAATTGAGAAGACAAGCAAAGAATTTTTACTTAAAGACACATGCCATGTCGGATCCCTGAAAAGCCATTGTTGGAAAGTTATGTGATTCAGATGCCAAACATTAAAAACAAGTCATAAATAATAACAGAAAACAAGAGTTTAAAATCCTTCTACAACACTCCTTAGTAACTAGGATTATTTCCGTCAAGAACAGTATGGCGATTAAAGTGAGTTTTTAACGCCAGTGAGGTTAAGACTTAAAGCAGCCTTGCCTACAATGTGTGGGAGAAAAAAAGTAGAACCTGTCCTGCCACATTTAGGCATTAGAAGATTTATCTTTTCTACTAAAACAAAAAACTACCCACCTTGTTTCAGGGTGAGGACTTAACAGCTACAATCACCCACAATCAACCATTCAGAAATTGATGATATTTAAAACACAGAATAGAGAAAATATACAACATATAGCAGTAAACTAGAATCCGATCAAAAAAGGGAGATGTATTTATTGTATTTAGCACAGACAAGCAGGTACCACTGCCTTCACAAGGTTATTAAAAAGGTGGCATGTTGCACAGTATTTCACCTCTAGAAGAGAGGATGCTATTTTCCTCTTTCCTCCTTTAACAACTAAGCCATCTGTGTTGTCAAAGGTGATTCTTGAAAGTTTTTAGTTGTATGTGCCTGTGTGCTTGGCAGGTAGTGGAGGCGAGAGAGGTAGTGCTCATCTTGAGTTCTGTGACTTCCTGACCTCTTCATGTAAAACAGCGTGTGGTTCAGTGTCAGTGACTAAAACAAAGATGCCCGCCTGCATGTCTGCTTTGCAGTCCCCACATTTTCTTTGAAAAGATTAGAGACCTTGATTTTTGCCTGATTAGTCCCGCATTAGGAAACTGTGGGACTCTGGAAACATCTTGTGTCGTAAGAAATCTTCTTGTGGTTTGTCTGACTAAGTAGTGCAGATTTTGAAGTCAAAACCTTTTTGTGTCATTGGGTAATAAAGTGAAAAAAGACACACACAAAAAAAACAGCATTTCTGTGTTACTCTTCAGGAAACTGCCACTTTTCTATTCTGCTGGTGTGAAGCCACTAGAGGCAGATTCACCAGAAAGGGCCTCCCCCCTTCTCTAGATGAATGATCAAACAGGTGAATATTGGAAAACAAGGTGTCAAGTGGAGGTCTGGACTGCCCTCTTGACAAGAACGAAAGTCTACACCGAGTCTGAAAACCCAACTTGTTGATTGCCAGAGACCTTACTCATTTAGTGCCTCCAGAGCTTGGCATTGTGGGAGGATGGAAACCACAATTTCTGTCTGCCAGACAACCTGTCTCTGATTTCAATTTGATTTTTCATACTCAAATCTCCTAACCTAAAATCACATCCGACTTTTAGAATCGTCTTGTCAGCTCTTTGAATTGTCTTGTTTACTTGTTACTATGCAAATCAACATGCCTTACCTTATACAACTGACTGTTTACAAGTTGAAAATGTCCATCACAAATATGGATAGGCAATATAAGTTTTTTATCACACTCTTAAACATGGTGATACAACATACTCTAAAATGTATTATAATCTTTTCTTTTTTTGGTGGTATATTAAAAGAATCGGACTCTACACTAAAATCGGATAGTGGACAATTTTTACACAAGTATCAGTAAGAAATGCCCAAGTCACTTTTTAAATAACAACCATACCTGCTCTACCGCTCCTGAGGGTGAAAGCTTATTAAATATCCATGCATTAGCATGCGAAGGCCCATATGACCTCGTGCACAGCTCTTTTTATGTTTTGTCTCTAAGACTCAGTCTTAGCAAAGGGAGTTATTTACATTTCAAAGTAAAAACAGTAGAAGCGACAATGAATACTGGAAAAACCGAAGTTCACAGTATAAACACCAGAAGCGTGCATGTGCAGCAGAGGGACACTGACACAGCACGCACAATGGCATAAGGTGAGCATGTGACAAAGATTGGTTTGTGGGAAACAAACAAAAGACAGAACCATACCGTTAACATACACAGAGATAAAGACTTCTTATTGAAAAAAATAACCTTATATTTCACCAGATAGCATACTCTGGCCAAATTAGAAAGGGTACTTTTGAAGTTAAACTGTACACAAGTATTTAATCAAATATCCAACTACATAATAATGCTGGAAGCAACAGAAAAAAACCCTATAAAATAAACAATCCAACCATACAGTTAGCTGTGGATATTTCAGACATTGTTAGAGTTTATTTTTTTTATTACAAACCATTGCAATGGACAGATGGGTGAACTGTACCAGGAGCATAAGCTAACATGAATCAGTAAACACATTTTTCTTCTTTAGTTTATTCACACAATATTGTGCTAACTCAGGTGTCAACAAGTGATGTAAGGAACCCAAAAAATTTTTTTTTCTCTTTTCTTAAGAATGAAACAAACAGGGTAAAATGTACAAGTAAAGCCATACTAAACATCCCTATTAGAGATACACCAATACGATAGATACATAGATCAGTTTGCTGATCTTTTGGACATATGATAGTGTTTGTTTTTTTTTTGTTATGGCATTGCATGATATGCAAATTCATTTTTCAATATATCAGCAGCAATGCCTTGAGATAATGTGAAGTACATGTGTTTATGCTCCCTCCATTTGCTATTTATTTTGAATGTTAAATGTTAAATCTTTTATGATATGTTAAATGTTTATTTTTTTGTTTAATATTTTTTATAAAAAAAGGAAGGAAAAGCAGTAGTGACTTCAAAATTAGCCCCCCAAAATCAACAGTGCATATCAGGCTTTGGTTCACTAATAATTGGTATCAGCATTGGCTTAAAAAAAACACATACCGGTACCTGTTGATCTCTAGATCCCATGTATCTGAAGTATATCTTAATAAGTAGTAATGTCTTATCTCTAGTAAGATAAAGTGCAAATGCACTGTCCAGAAATAAAAAATATATCACAAAATACATATATATA
>JAUZNJ010116622.1:0-19535 GCA_034780135.1 Jordanella pulchra | reverse complement strand
AACAATATTATTGTTTATCGCAATAACTTTTTGAGACAATTAATCGTTCAGCAAAATTTGCTATCGTGACAGGCCTATGTCCTTCTTTAAATAATTTTCCCCTAAAAGTTTCTCTAATTTTCTCTAAAATGTTGCCCATTAAGTGGAGTTGTCAGAACTCTTACCTAAACGACTCTGATGAATACGGATGAAAGATCCGTCAAAAAACTAATTACAGAAAATTCCTATACAGTCCTTTATATTGTGAATATAATAATAACAGTGCAACTTTATGTCTTACCACAGATTCTCATTTAAATTTAGTCCTGGACTTTAAGCTGACATTTTTTTAACACATAATGACGCTTGATCCAAACCTCTCCATTGTAACCATTGTAGCTCTGGCTGTATGTTTGAGGTTCTTGATGTGTTGGAAGGGTGAAGCTCTGCTCATTTTACCCTAAAGCTTCCATCCTTATACATTTTCTACCAAATGGTATTCTGCTTGAAGGCCAGGTCTATATCTGCTGCTCCTCCAAAGTGGCCATGCTCCTCTTGGCTGCTTCTAATATGCTCACGGTTTAGATGCTACCCTGTTTTGGTTTGTCCACTTTCTAAAGTCTAATTAAACTTGCCTTGTTTGGCAGGCTTGAGATATTGTGCTAATAACCTGATCCTCATATAGCCAAATAAAATAGAACATCATTATTAGTGTGCAAATTTATCAGGAATGCCAATATTCTAATTATGTTTTCTGTTCAAATATGTAAAATTAAGCAAAACCAGCTGCACAAACATAATGATCTAAATTTCAGTTATCATCATTTTATGGAGGTCAATAAATTCCCATTAGAACATTAATAAATTCGCCCTCTCTGCTAGCAAAATATCGGTGTCCATCTCTCACTTGAAGTACCTTAAAGTGAGGATATATTTAAGAACCAGCTAGTAGTAGAAGTTAAATTCACAATTTTGTTTGCAATTATGCTTTAATCCTATAAAATACTTAAAAACAATTAAACACACATAGTTACATACAATGTGCATTGTATTTCATTACATTTAAAAGCCAACCTTTTATTTTTTTTATTAACATATTCACACTTTTAGATTTGTGGTCTTATTTAACAATTTGAAAGTATTTTCTGTTTTTTTGTGCTAAATCCTGATGACTATTGGAAAGTAGCCTGGCCAGCCACTAAATTATGCAGCGTACGCAATATATTAGTCTGAAAAGGAGCGATTTCAACGGCTACACTAACAGTCAGTGGAAACAGTTTAGAACCAACCAGATAGCTTTGGATGTGATGCAAAAAGTTTTGTTGAAATAGAAAAACTGAAGCCAGTTGTTGAAATTTGAACGATATAAACATTTATTTTGGGACATGCTAAAGGGCATCATTAAAACATTGCTCTGTTGCGGCTGCACTCTTAACTGTTATACTTACTGTTGCATTATGGCCCTGCCTCTTGCACTGTGATTGGTCCAGTCTGTGTTAGACCGAAGCTATTGAGCTACCAGTCTGACTTGAGCTCTGGATTAATCAATCTTGCTGGCCTTGGTAACTGCAAAGCAACAGAAATACATACAAAACTAAAGCCGTTGGATAACATCAGTCTTAAAACACATTTTAAATCATATTTGATGAACAAAAAACAGTGTTTTCCTTTGGATTGTATTCCTTAGACCTTCACATATGTGTATGGGGGGAAAACTCTGATTATCTCCCATTAGATCTACTTAAACCTTTCTCTTGCCTGCTTAATCAGCCGTCTATCATCTAATAGCTTCATCCATGCACATTCAGTTCACTTCACATCAATCAGTCGCTTACAGGGTCGGGCCTACTGTTCAGAGACAAAGACGTAGTGAATGCAGTACAGGTTAGATTGGATTGACTGGTAGCCCTTTTGAACGTGGATTCTCCCACTCTGCTCTGCTGCTAATTAAGGCAATTAACTCCTGAAAACTTAATAACAGCATTGCTGCATTATGAGACTTTGAGCAGAGTTAAATTAGCTTCCCTTGTAGGCTTTGAAAAGTGATTTTCTTTCTTTTTTTTAATCGCAGTGGGGGATTAAGGACAGATTATGTGAGGGTGGAGGAAAAGGATGGAGGTAAAGAGGAGGTAGGAGGGGTAAAATTGTGATGTGAATGGAGCCCCGGAGGAGAATGACAGCGGAGAAAGTGTGTTAATGTGTGAGCAAAACGATTTTTAAGGTAAATACGATTCTGCATAGTTTCTCCTTCATGTTTACCAAAAACAGAGTAGAGAGATATTTTTAGAGAATACTATAATTTTAACAACTCCTTGTTTACATGCTCTGTAGATGGTGCTTCATAAGCTTTTAACTTACAGAATATCAAAAATACCCTTACACTGTAGAATTTCCTAAAGCCAAAAAAGTAACAAACAAAATGTTGAATTTCTATTCAAATTAAATATTAGATTATAATTTTTTTTTTATTTATAGCTCTTGGCTCTAATATTTTTTAATCACAGCTCAAGAACACCTAAACAAAAGGCTTTTGTTTGTAACGAGCCTTGGATTTATTTAGAACTTGAGCTTTTTGTTTCATAGTTTATCTTTCTTGTTCCTGCATTGCATCCCTAAATATAGGCCATGTTAAAATGTTAGTAGTAAAAAGCAGCTTTAGGTATGGCTGGTTGGCAGCGTAAAAAAGAGAATCAGTCTCTTAAAGGATAAAAAGCTACAGGGATATTCAGAGTTCAGGCAGGTAATAATAATAAAGAACATAGGCATGAAATCATGGCTTCAGGTTGTGTCTTTAAATTCAGATACATGAAACAGTTATATTTACCTATGAAAAAGTAAATAGGGATGTACCTCCATGAAAAGAGGATTTAAAGGTAAATGTGGTCATGGGATAAACTTGAGTAAAACTCAACCTTCTTCTAGAAACATTTTATTGATGACTGAACTGTTTTGTCACAGTTGCAAGAAGAAGGTGAGGCCATCAAGTCGAACCACCTGCTATCCTGCCTGGCGATCTAAGCATCATGCTGTGGGGTTGTTTTGGTTCTGGTGGTTTTGATGCTAAAGGGCATTAAATGATTGAAGGTTATCTACTTATTCCCCTGTTCACCTCTCACTAACAGCTGGTTGTGTAGATTAAGTTGAACAGAGATCCCAAATTAGGCACCTATGACCCCAAATCAATGCAAAAGGTTTAATGACTGGAAATAAATGATAACTTGGCTTTTTCTAGTGAAGAGACTCTGTTTAACCTGCTCTTTTATAGCAGTAGCTGTTGGAAAGGTGGCCTGATGTTTAACCAAATAAAACAGTTGAGTTGATTGCTCTCTCAGGCAAGGTGCCGGAATAAGCCCAAACCTTCATTCCTCTACATTGCTTTACAGTTTTCATGCAGTATTTGTGCACATTCGCCTCTGTTGAGGTTTCTCCAGACATGGCACTCGGCATTATTCCCAGACATCATCATCCATCCAGGACAAGAAGTGTTGTATTTCATTCTGATGTGACCATCCAAAGCTTTGTCATGCTGCAATATTCCTCTGTGAGGAGATAAACTTTCCCTTGGCAGCTCTTCCTTATGAGATATGATTGTTGACCTTTAACATTCAACAAGCTAAATGAGGGCTACATAGTAGATGAGCTCTTTGTTATTAAGCAACTTACCTTACATACCTCAACCTCGAGGATATTTCCTGAAAACGTTTTTGGTGTTTTCCACTAAATAATCTCCTTTACTGAAGATAGACTAAAAACCCAAGCCAGATTGCTGGGAAGCAAACATTTCTTCTTTCTGATTGGCAGATTTTGTCTCTTCCTTTATGTTTTAGGTCAGTTTGCAGCAGAGAAAATTGTTTTTAACCCAAACTGTGAGATACTTTTGAATTGAAAATAATCAACCACAGTGAAACACTTTTTCTAGTTACCTTTTTCCAAACTGCAGCCATAATATCAAAGATATTAACCGCATTAAAGAGGCATTTCAGTATTATTTTTGAAAAACAGAAGCTAGTTTAAAGATGCAAAAATTACTTTTATTAAATCTGTGAAATGATTAGTTGTTTTAATTCAAAATCTGGAATTCTTCACCCGTTTAGTCTGAGTTCAGAGTTAAAAAATCTGCTGTTTTCACATCTTAGTCGTATTTCTTTTCTACAAACAGCATGCTTAGTTTTTGTATCGCCTCATTATAAAAGTTTTCTGTCACACAGCCAAGCAAAGACCTAAAGTTTATGACCAACACTGTTTTCCAAGAAGCCACCAACCTGCAGGTTTCTGCTCTCATTCTTCTGGTGACATTCAACAACGGGTGGAGAGGTTGTAAAAAGCTCAGGAAAGATTGCTGCTGTTGAGAAACCAGACTGTTTCAGCACTCAGATGAGATCCTACATCCAGTCCTCTCTCTTCTTTAGCTCATCTGATCTATTCACTCGGTCAGGACTCCTTAGTGTCACACAGAGCTCCCCCTGTCAACATAAAGGCACATCTGGCTGTAGCGTTTGAAGCTGAAACCTGAACACAGCGATTTTTCTCTGCTTACGTAACTGCAGCAGTACATGTCTGAAAAAATCAGCAATAAAATGCATTTCAAATGTTCATTCTATTAGCTGCTATGATTATTGCTGACAGCGAATACAAACTCTAAATCTTGTAACTTAAAAAAGATAACTTCCCCTACATGCAGCGAGACCATTAAGAAACAACTGTTGATACAGAAATGTTAACCTGCGGAAAAGTATGACTATGTTTATGCAAACATGGTCAGTACTTCTATACTCTGTTGGTACTTGGTTGGAGCTTGTTTTGTGTGAATTACTGAACTGTGGCCTAGCAGGTGATCAGCCTGTGGCTCTACTAAGGTGTGAGAAAACCCCAGGTTGCTTTTATAGATGAATTTAGTCATTTTACATTCTTTTTGTTTTGGGTC
Organism: Jordanella pulchra; assembly: GCA_034780135.1. Taxonomy (NCBI): domain Eukaryota; kingdom Metazoa; phylum Chordata; class Actinopteri; order Cyprinodontiformes; family Cyprinodontidae; genus Jordanella; species Jordanella pulchra. The sequence goes on along the minus strand of JAUZNJ010116622.1, from coordinate 14,632 downwards.
AAACTAGTTTGTTTATCAGTGAGGTTCAGTAAAACGTGCAGTAAAATATAACAAATATCTTAAAAAGTATACAATGCTAAAACTCTCCCCTTATATATATATATATATTTTATTTTTTTTTTTTCTTAAACATTAGGCTATCTCTGTCTTGGATAATCTGATAGGACTGACAATAAATACTAAGAAGTGAAGTGGACTCAGCAAGAAAAAGGGAGCAGGTTGTTGTGATATTGATACTGTGTTATATTCTAACGTGAAAACAGTTCACATATATAGAAAGGCCTTATCAGACTCTCCAATCTAAATCATAGTCGCTTCAATGTCGGAGTTCCTCTCACCTCCTGCTGACAGCAATCTGTCACCTTCTGCACAGACATAAGCACAGTTACCTGAGGGGGGAAAACTGAAAAAGAAACATAGTGGCTTAGAATGAAGAGCAATATGGTTTGTTCATCAGATATTTCATAATAGAAATGTTTGTTTTTTCTTTATCCAAATTGATCACCGAGAAATTTCCCCCCATCAGGTCTATGGTCACCCCTGGCAACAATGGCAGCTTGTCAGCTCTCCCAGCATCTGGAAGCTCTAAGAGCAATGTTTAGGCTTAAGATGGGTGATGTAAAAGGAAAAAGAAAGCAGGTTGTTTCCTCCTAACTGTTTTAAAGTCATTTAACTAGATAAATCAATCATAAGACCAGTCCTTTGCATCCTGCCTGTACCAGTGAAAGGAGATGTTTGCTTTGAACTGGTGAAATGCCACAATAGAAGTGTGCTACATCACAGACATTCCTACAGAAAAAATGATGCTGTGACTGTGAAAATAATGGCTTAAGACATACCAGGACATGTGGAAGATGTCGACCTAAGTGCAGCTCTTTAGCTTTCTACACAAGAAAAATGACAGAGGAATTTTAAAAGGACTTATAGGCCTTTTTCACAAAAATAGCTGTTTTTCCTCAACTAAGGAGCTAAAAGATTAATATTTTGAGCCATTTAGGGTGGAGCTTGAGTAAAAGATAATTTCCATTTTTCCTGCTATGTTAATTCTGACTTTCATCTTTCTGACGTCCGCTTCATCTGTTGCTGAGGTTTTTAAAAATCAGACTCCTCCAAATAAGAGACTATGGAGCTTTAAATGTATCGAACCTTAACTCTGAACTAGGGAAAGGCGATTCAGTGATAGAATTGATTATTCAGATTTTCTGTTTATGAAAATTTCATTTTTGGAAAATGTGGATATTTTTTCCTCCACCAATCGACTCCCTGTCCTTCTAGAGCTAAGAGTGACATCAGTTCATCCCTTTTTGTTCTTAGATATGTACTTAAAACTCATAAACTAGTTGACTGTTTAATACCACAAGCTGTAAACATTTAGTTTGTTTCCTTTTTTATTGTTTCTTATGAAACACTGTTTAAAAAATATTTTTTAATGCTTGAATTTCATTCTCCTTTAAATTAAGGTCACCTTCCAGAGAGCATGATTGAATGAAAGCTAATTTTTGAAAGTAATGTGAGAAACTTAAGGCAGAAACAGAAAGATGATTTGGATTTGGTTAAAAAAAAAAATCAGAGATTAGATTTTAAGACATTTCTCCCTGTCCAAATCTGAACTGAGGAAATTGTACAAGTTTATCTTACATTTTATAGCTTTATTTTGGTCTATGCTGTCATAGGAAAACAGCTGAGTTGACTGAACACTGAAGAGGATGAGTAATGCACAAAGGGTTTATTGTTAAAGAAACTGACTGTTAGCAAACGGATGTATCCAAGCATATTAATGGAAAGTTTGGCAGAAAAGAAAATAAAGGCTCAGAAGCAACAGTGTTAATTAAAGTCTTGTGTAGTTCTTATTTTCTGATTAATAAGAAAAAAACACAATGCAATTTGAGTTTGGCTTTTTCAATTAAATCACTGAAATATATAAACATTTTAATCATATTTCGATTTAGTCCAATGGGCTTGAATATGTCTATGACTAACACATAAACATCCTCTTCATGTCCTTGAATTCAGTAAATTTAGTTCATAAGGAAAATCAACAACACTGAAAAAAAGTGTTTCTGAAACAAAAAGCAGCGCAAGAGTATATAAAGTAAATGCAGTGAACGTTAGATTGACTAGACTTATACAGAGCACTATTCTAGTCGTACTGTTCACCTAAAACAATATAGCCACATTAATCTATATGCTGTCTGTTAAATGTGCATATATTCATACACCAACAGGCAGAACAATAGGCACCTGGGGATGAACTGCTGCCCAGGGGCACATTGACATAAGACAGGAGGAAGCTGGAATCCACTTTGGTATGCAAAGACAACTACTCTTCCCTCTGTGTCGCCATGTGAATAAAGACTTTGAAGATTCTGATTTGGATTTAGATATCGAGTTAATGCAGCCTATGATGACAGTTCCAGTTACTGAGAGACACCTTTCTAACTGTAAAAGACAAGAAAACAACAATTGTGACTCAAAAAAAGGCTAGAATCAATATTCATTTGGGCATTTTACACTATGTGGAGGAAAGTAAGGCAGGTAAAAAGGGCCCAAAAACTGTTGATAGAAACCTGCTGTAATTTGTTTTCAATACAGAATTATCCTACAGCGATGAAACATTTATTCTACAGCTTTCCATGTAACTTTTCTTCTCAGTGAGTCTTGATGACCTTTTTTCATTCTTTTAATAGGAAATCTTGGGATTTTAATTGGACTTGTTATTAGAAAATATAAACATGAAGCAATGTTGTCATATTTTGGACAAAATACACGCTAAAGGATTCAGATCACTGACAGATAGTTCAATAATATCAACCAGTTTTCCTATATTTGGTTTCTCTCTTCATTGAGAAATAGATGGATATTATCTCTCACAATAAGACTTTTTTTTTTCATTGTAGTTTTGAGCACCCAAAGATTTCAATGCCTTTTTTCTCAGCCTATATAAAGTGAATAATAGCTGTAGTTATTTAACCTCTGTCCAGTTCCCTGACCTATGCAGCATTTCTCTTTTTCTCTCAGCAGGCAGAGCCTCTGGACTAGGATGACCGGAAAGCTCCAGACCAGCAACGTGACCAACAAGAATGACCCACGCTCTCTCAACTCCCGCGTCTTTATCGGCAACCTCAACACAGCCGTGGTCACCAAGGCTGACATCGAGGCCATCTTTGCAAAATATGGCAAAATAGTGGGCTGCTCCGTTCACAAAGGCTACGCCTTCGTTCAGTACGCCAGCGAGAGAAACGCCCGGGCGGCTGTGGCCGGCGAGAACAGCAGAGTCATTGCTGGACAGTCCTTAGGTAAGACAGTATGTATTTGCTGGCATCGCTTTGTATTATGATGAAAATAAAAGCTCCAGTATTTCCAGAAAGCTTACAAAAGGCAGCTTTATGTAGAGCTCACATGCTTTTAACCTGCACTACATTAAATGTTGTTTCGCCCACACTGCAAATGCGGCTATGATGTGGGTGTAATTGAACAAGACAACTTTAAATCAGTTTACATGGTTATCTGATATCAGTTCATTTTCTTTGCTTTTTATGAATCACATTTTTTTTGTTATTTGTAAACACATGTCATAAATACCTGCATTTCTTTCCTTCTTTTGTTTTTTTTTTTTTGCTTTCATTAAATATATCACCAGGCTAATGTTTTTGTTTCATGGCTTTTGTTGTGGAAATCCAGAATGGATCCCAGTGGAATGGGTTTAAAATAAATAGGAAAATATATGATTTTATTATATTAATGGTCAGATTTAAATATTTTCTGAAAACAAGTGTATTTCTTTGTTTGCATAAGTCTGTATTGGAACAAAATGTATAACGTTTAGTTTGGAACTTACTTTTAGCCATGATTTTTGTCTTTTTTATTTCTTTTATCTTGCTTTACCTTATATAACCAACTTTGGCGTTTGGCGTTCTATAAAGTGGATGATCGCTCTCTAGAGGCTTTTGTCTGAATTAACTAGAAAATGTGCATTCAGACTTACCCTCATCAGTGCAGACAGAACATCGGCTAGTGAACAGAAGCAACTGGTAAGCGGACAATTGTCCCGCTTTTTGTTTGTTATGTTATTATATAAAGGTGAAAAAGTTAAAAATTAAATATATTTAGAAACAAATAATTGAATCTTGGAATAAATACATCTTGAAATCAATCAATAAATTTTAAACTAAATACAGGTTAAGTTAAATAAAACAATAAATTATAAAATAAGCTAAACATTTATCTTTTAAATGCTTGTGGTTTTTTTTAATAGAGACATTTGTATTTATCAAATATTTATTAATTAAAATATGTTTAATTATGTATTTATTACATTTTTTATGAAATGTCTCTTCTCATAAATCTGCTCTATTCCCCCTAAAAGATTACATTCTGTGAAACTGAAATCAGGGCTTCACTTTGTCTTTCAACCAGTTTGTAACTAATCTGGCAGCATCCTTGCAGACAGCGGCCATTTTTAAAACCTTTTTGTCACCTGGCTGGTGTTCTAAGAGGTTGCTTGATTTTTTAACAAGATCTATTTTATGATATTCAACAGGATGCTGTCACCCCCACACCTCACAGTTGGGGTTGATCTCTCTAAAAAACACACACTTAAAATTTTGGTTTTATCAGAATATAGTTTAAATAAGAAAAGTAAGGTATTTGTCTCATTATGTGTTTGTAAACTGTAATTTGTAGTGTTACTTTTGGAGTAATCGCCTCATCCTTGCTGAGTTGCCTTTCAGCCCATGTGATAAAGAACTTCTTTCAGCCGACATGCAAAGCAATGACACCATTATCTGTGTGTTTTAAAATTGTATACAATTAGGACAGAAATCTCAGTGTTGGAAAATATGTGGCTTTGAAAGAAGTAATAAAAAAAATCTCTAAAAAATCTTCTCGAGCTATTTTAAGAACTAACCAATATAAAAAGACTTTGGTAACCTAACTGAACTGAAACATTAAAAGTTTTAGCTTTTTATTATTTGAGAAGAAACCCTTTTTATTGTAGTTTATTGCCTCATTGCAAGTGTTGTGTCTCTCATGTTTTGGCTTTTATTTGCAGCTTTACAGATGAAAGCATTCATCTAATCAATAAATGCATTTAAAAGAGTTTGTCTGAATACGTTCTAATGATAGCATTTTTCAGTAGCACTGTGTGAAACTTCATTACTGATAATAAATCTGATTTTATACAAAAGCAATGAAAGCCACAAGGCTTATATAATAGCAAGGCAAGAGTCATAAAACTGAGGTCAAGACAGATAATAAAGGGTAATTTCATAAATCTGCATAAAGTAGACTTTAACATTGGAGATTCAGTTCATATTCGGTCAGTATGAGACCTTCAGGCTTGTTGATTTAAACTTGCAAACAAATGCTCCATTAATGTTTTGATCTGACTCATACTGTGTACGGTTGAAAACAAACTGTAATATGTTTGCTTGGTAATAAATTGGTCAGTGAAACATCAGAAATGGTTCCATAAAAAGGGCTATATTCACTCTGAAGGCATGAAATACAGACTGGTGGTCGCAGCCGATAAAAGCGAGTAGATGAGAAGAACGCCATCAGCAGTGGGGAGAAAAAGTGAAAGACATCTGGGAATTTAGTAGATCTCTGTAAATCTTACCCATATTACTTATTGATTTGTTCACAGCTTCATCCATGAAAAATACACGTCTATCCTGCTTCCTCATTAAAAAAGTGCAGCAGAGACGTCTATAATCCCACTTTACGTGTGTCCAGTTTCCTGCCATTTCTGCAGTGAAATTTCACATGTTAGGTGGTGACTGCACAGTACGCGTCTTAATCACACGCCTCCACAAATGTATCACTAAACGCTAAATCGATCCTGTGCAGGAATATTTGTCATTATATCCATCGGGGATATTGAAAGTTGCCTTTTATTGTACCTTTTGATTAAAGCTCATTGGAAATGTAACTTAGTTAGTGCTTGTGTCGTTTTCTGGATAAAACTGGGTTGGAGGATTCTGGGTAAAAAAAATAATTACAATAATAAAATGAAGACCGGTATAATAAATCTGAATACCAAACCAAATGGCTGTTATTGGCTGGTCTGATTGTTTCAGAAACTACTGCTGTAGGGGAACGGGGGGGTTTAACCCAAAAAACTTTGAAGGTTTCCAGAAAGTGGACCAAAAATGATTGATCCAGTTAGTGTTGACATAAAAATGAGCAGAGAATCTAAAAATGTACAATTTTTTTTTATTATTTTCTGGTTTACTACTTGCTTAAAAGTGTGTTTTTTATATTTATATATTATTAGAAATCTAGATTGCTTTAATCCTTTTGTTTTGTTTAGTCCTAATATGTTTTGTACCTATTTATTTTGGAATTGATATATTTCTTTTGTAGCTTTTTTTGTCCTTTTATACAGTATATCTATTATTTCTGTTTCATTCTGGTGTTACTTGATAAACTGCAAACTAAAAAGATGAACATTTTGCCAGAAAATGAGCATAGCAGATTTCCTTTACCAATTTTCAGGCTTTACTAAAATGTTTTATAGATTTTTATAGTAACCTGGTATAAATTCCTGCCCTGCTCAGAGATTTTCTCAGTCAGATGACAGATTTCTGACATTTCAGGAGCACTTGCTGTCACTTTTATGAGCACATTAAGCTCTTAAAACACTGTTTAAAAAAATGTGTGACTCTGTCTCTCCAGGTCTAAAAAGGACCAGCGCCATGTTGAAAATACTTTATTCAAATGAGTGCGGTCTTATGATGCTAAGGCCTGAAAAGGAATGATGCGTCATTTAGAAGGGCTTTTTTGCCAGCGCTTTAGTCTGGGGTTGGCGCCAAGAAGTGATTCACTTTGCTTAGCATAAATAATGGCAGGAGCTAGCATGTTCAGTGAAGGTGGTGTAAAAATGTGTCTGCTGTTGCTGCTTTTAAGGCCACTAATGAAAACGCTTTCATGAACTGTTTCTGTTTCTTGATAGGCAGCAGCTGGTGGGGTTAGCAGGCAAGAAGCTGCCTTTTAAAGCAGACAGTTTGTCTTACATGTACAGAGGCTTACAAAAAATATCATACTCCATAATTTTTCCACATTTTGTCACATTGCAACCACATAAACATAAATATATTTAGTTGTAAGTTTTATGTGAACAACCAACATGAAGAGCTGTACAGCTGTACGGTAGAAGGGAAAATTATGCATGATTTGTGCAAAAGCTTTCAGTCCCCGTGAGTCAACACTCTGTCAACCAACTTTTGCAGCTGCAGCTCTTTTAGAGTATGTCTCTACCGGCTTTAGGGATCTAGTGACTGAAATTTTTGCCCATTTTTCTTTGTATTCAGAGGTATGTGCAGTTTTAGTTCTCTGCATTTTGGCCTTAAAATTCAACTTGACCAGGATTGAAAACACAGTTCTGGACTTTCACATATTTGTGGCCATATTTGTGGTAACATACCTGGCACACCCTTAAAGGGACCAACAGTCTGGCACAGCTTTTCTAGTCTTTTTGAGAATAAACAGATTGCTAATCCACTCTAGTTCAGACCAAAAACCATTTTTTTAAATTCTACGTTAACTCCTTTTCCACTAAAAGCTCCAGATTTAAAGATCCAGGATTTGGTTACCAAAGTAAAAAAAAAAATCCTGCTTGAAAACATATTAAAACTGATTTTTCTGCCTAATTAAGTAATAGGAAACTACACATTAACTGTCCAATATAACAGCAGCAGTTACAGAGAGACCCCACTACAGCTCTAAACTGGGTGAGCAGCCTGAGTGGCTTGACAGCACTGAGCTCTGTCAATCTGCACAGATTACGTTTTTAGGTCAATATAATCTTTTAAAACATCTTAAAACTTCTTTTTGTCCAAAATTAATGTCAGAATTAATGTCTCCATTTACTGACACTGCTGGATTAACAACACACTGCAGGATATCTTGCTGTATACAACCCCACCCCTCCAACTATCAAACAATGGAAAATTGAAATGACTGCCTCTTACCAGGCTGTAAAGCCCTGGGAAATTAAAATTATTTAGACAAAATCTGTATGGAAATGCACCCTCATCTTTTAAAAATGTGAAATAGTCTATTAGGTTAAGCATTGTAAAACCAAAACTGCACATAGTCTCTACACTAAGAATATGACAGGGGTTAATTTTCAGCTGGACACCTACCTAAGTATGCAACTAAAGCTACAAATGGAGGATTTCGATCAAAGCATTTTCATTTCGCACAATTTCCCTGTAAAACGTTTAACTTGAAACCACATTACAAAAAAATCTGTGGCACAGTTTGGAAATTAAGGCTCATAGATGCTCTCCTTTCAGTCTGAGTCATTTCATCTGTTTGGCAGCAAGAAATGTGTTTATATTTTAATCTCTGACTGTGCAAATCTAATACGGCAAAAAAGTTAGGGATATAAAAGGAACAAAGTTCCGACTCAGGAGGATTCAAAGCTAATACATGGCACACTTTTACATATAGTTATACACAGCTTTGTGTCTTTCTACGTTAAATAGCCTCCAAATAATTTGAGATATGTATTTTCTAACTGGCAGAATTTAACAAAGAAAAAGCATTGGATATGAATGCTTTTGCAAGGCATTGTAAATGGTTAAAGCAGAGTTCTGGGCCAAAGTAAGAGGTCAGCTCTCCACCAAATAATAGCAAGAAAAAGTTATGCTGACATTATTCTCAGACACATTCTGTGTTCCTAGCACTAATTTGAAAGCAGAATAATTTTCTTTCTTTACTTGCTAGTAGGGTTCTTCAATCTTCCATCAGAGCTGAAACCATTTCAATCTGTAACACACGACTATTGTTCAGCGTACCTTCAAAGATAAGGACAGAAAAGCTGTCTGGTGATAATAAAGAATGGTCCCTCTTGTAGAAAATGAGACCAATGAGTCAAGACTCAAGAAAATCACTCAAGTTTATAGCAGGATTCAGAAAAGTCACCCACATCTGCCGTGTTGTTCATTCATACCGTTTTGAGAAAGTGCTCTAAGAAAGTCTGATTCAATCCAAAGCATCTGATCCACATCACTAAATAAAGATGTTTTCACAGAGACTCGGGGTCAGTGATAGATATTGAGTTTTACTGAAAGTGAAAAGTGCATTTAGGAAGAAATTATCAAGCACATGACTCAGAAAACATCATCTCAAAATATATAGGTAATTACAGGACAATCCTTGTCCAAAACTATTAGAGGCTGGGGCCAAAGCAACAGTGGAATTAGAATGGTCCAATCAGGACGCAGCGTTGGTGTAGTGGTTAAGCGCGCAACCATGTACGGAGTTGATTTAGAATGGTCACAATCATTGTTACTTGCAATGCAGTTAATGAAGTAGTGTAGTAACTTAATGTAGCAATCAGCTGGTTACTAAATCTCCACTTCTTATAAATTAGATGTATTTTAGTTTTACTCCAGTGCAAATAAATGTTGCATTATTATATGATGTGAGTAAAGCTATAACCTGAGCCCTGCAAGGAAACGTGTTGCCTCTTCAGGCTTTCACTTAATGAGCTGCAAAAAAAAAACCCTGAATCCTAGATAAATAGCCAAGCAAATGTCAGAGTAAATTTACTAATTCAATCTGCATGCACTCCAAGAGGCTCCTTGTCATTGCTATGCATGCTGACTAACCGTATGCTTTCAAACAATAAAACTTTAAGCTGGTATTTGCACAGACAGAAGTGAAAAAATGTAAATGATCAAACATATCTTATGTGAGCTTGTGGTTGTATAGCAGCCAAAGAAAAATATTCCTTTACATGGGGCGGCACAGGGCATCTCCACCAAACACACAGACACAAACACACGCAATATATCTAGTATATCAACAATGCACCAAAGTGCCAGAGGTATATTGCACGTGCCTGCAATAATGCCTCTCTGTGCTTATGCTTTTATTCTGCTGCCTCTGTGAAATTTAACCCTCCACATCTTATCTTTTATACATGAACTTGATATCTGATTAGGCTCCAGCAGTGCGCACAACTTGCATCCTATGAGATTCCTTGATATTTTCTCCAGGGCTTTTAAATTACACTCAGTGAGAAGAGGCAGCAGGGTGTTGGATGGGTGAGGGTATGTGTTTGATGACGCCATGTGACAGGAAGGTCAGAATCCAACCTGTGATGTCCCAAACACTCTAGGCCCTCTTAGATATCTCGGAAGCCCCACGCTTGAGTAGATTTAATGGACAGAAATCACGGAAACCATTACTTTTTTACACACTTTAATTTCTCTGGACATGACTTGATTGCAATGACTATGTGGCTTCAGCTTAAAGAAACACACAGTCACATTGATGGGTGCTTTCCTCAGGCAGCAGTTACCTAACTCCCTGATTTTACAGCTCAGAGCTCCTACTTCTAATTTCTCATTTTGCAGCTGATATGGCCATAAATGTATTGATATATCCCCACTAATGTTTCTATTATTAAGCATCTGTTGGATCATATCTGCTCTGGGTAAGCTTGTTGTGTGCTTGACTAATCTCTAGTAGTATATGAGCGCCACCCTGTGGTCAGAACACATAGTGCAGAACATCATGGAAAGCTATTGGTTACATTAGAGGAAGGCAACACCTCTGGAGGGGTGTTCTTCATAAAATAAAGTTTCTTCAGCAGATTTCCACTAAATCTGAGTATACAGTCTAATTAAATAAAGATGATGGAAGTTTGACATTTTCTAGATCAAATTATCTAATAAAATCTAATGAGTTGAAAAGGCCAACCCCGTTCAGTAAGTGTGCACAGCTTCAAGGTCTTACAATGCTGATTTAATGTTTCGTTGGAGAAATTTAGTGTCCCAGATTCGAGGTTTTTTTCCACATTTTTCACATTTTGTGGAGATCTTTTGTCCACAACCTTCTCTAAGTGATTTCCAGATCTTTTTCTCAGATTGAAGTCTGGAATCTAGCTTGGCCGTTCCAAAACCTACATCTGTACACCTCTGAGTTCCTCTGCATCTTTTTGAAAAATCAAAACATTTCCAATGAATATTATTTTGTTTTCTTATACGTCTCTCTATACATTTTAACAATGGGCCTGAAGGGCCTTCGTAAGAAGTATTCGTACGATCAAATTCACTGAATCACTTATACAAGTTATTCTTAATAGAAAATTTGACATTCATTATTTTTCTCCCATTTCTAATCTTCTCTCAGGTACAAACATTTTACAAGTGCTCCAGACTTGTGCAATCAGTCAGCTGTTATCCAAAACCAGTTTTTCTCTGAATTATTACATTTGTTTTACTTAAAAGCAATTGTCCATTTTATTAGGCTACATCATTATATAACAAGCAACTCTGCAAATATGAATTACATTTTAATTCCCTAATGATAGAATCATTATTAATTACACCTGCAGCTGGCATGTCAGTATTCAGGGGACACTGGTTTAATTTGTTGTCATTTCATCAAAAGAAATAACAATCAGTGAGCTCTACTTAAGATCAAGCTAGTACTGAAATAACATTTGGAACATAAAATGGATAGAAAGCTGAGCAACATGGTAAGATTTGCATTCATTTCACTCCTTGGCTTCATTTTTACACTAAATGTGGAATGTTTGGGTTTGGATCCGTCTGAAATGATCAAGTTAGAGATTCACTGTTAACATTATGTTTATGTTTTGTATGAGTGAGATGGAGAATACGATGTAGGGATGACAGACGTGGTTCTGGAGAGATAAAGTACAGGTGCGTTTGTGTGTTTTGCAGAATGTTGTCGTGTCGGTTGATGGTAAAATCATGTTTAACATTTTTCATGCTGCACCTCTTGCTCCCATCTGTAGTTTTCCTTTACTTTATCAAATTGTTTTTACTTTTATATATTTTCATTTGATTTCATTGTTACTTCAGTTACAGTGCAACCACATCATTTGCAACTTTTGTGTTTTATTTCCCACTGTTTGGCTTCTACTGGTCCTTTAATTCTGCTGATCAGCTCTCTGTCAGCACAATCTCGATCTCCGAACTGGGAAAGTTTTTTGTCTTCAAAACAATTTCTGTCAATGAATAGATAGGGGTTCGTTCACAGAAATGGCTTTGAAGACGAGAGAGGTATGGAAATTCGTATCCTTATGTGCCATTATTGGAGCAGTAATAATACAGATTTACATTTTATTCCTCTGTCAATGTTCTGGTACAAAAGGACATTTGGCATCAGCTTTATTTTGTGGATATTGTTGCTTCCAGAAGCAACAGCATGCATTAACACTAGATGGTAGTGTTGGCACGTGGTTTGTGTAACCCCTTCTTTCCTGCATCCTTTACAGAATGTTCCGTTACTTTTTAAAATTCAGAGATCACCACAGGAGGAGTGACCTTTCCATCTTCTTAAAAAGGTTTAAATAATGCCTAATCATAGTTAAGCTTCAGAAATCAGCCACATTTGCTGCAAAGGCATCACTTTAAATTTAGCCTTGAAAATGCTTCTCAAAATGTTCCAGGTTTCTCATTTAATTTCTGTTTCTTTTTTCACAGTTGGGTGTTGCATTTCATTCAGCTGACCGGCTTTGATCTCGTGTGTGTGGGTGTGTGTGTAACATTCAGCTCTCATTCACTTTCAGTTTGTCATCTTTCGAATATTGGATTAAAAATATGCTGGTGAAAGTTCTTTTTTAACATAAGGGTAAAATCATTGAAACTGTAACTAATGTCACTGTAATTAGACACCTCAATTAGAAGGCTTCGTTTTCCACTGAGACCAAACGCCATGTGCCCCTGGACTGGCTTAGCATCTTTATTTAATGTGTCTCTTCAGCCTGCAGCCAATAATCTTTAATGATGTAGAAAAAGCGTATAGAAAGATAGCACACAGTAGCTATAGTGTGATTTGAGAATATTGCATAAAGCATAAATGTCACGAAAAAATGTCTTTTCTGAAAGAACCTTGAATATTGAATAAACTCCTCTACATATGGATCTCATGCTTTTAAATCCTGCATAAAAATATTTGAGATGTATTTAAAGCATTACAAGTCTGTATTCAATCAAAAGCATTGAAAAGTCCTATATGCTTTTCCTTTACTTTTCTTATAATGTATGTTTTTTTTTTCTAAATTTACTTTCAGCAGGTCTTATTTTTCTATCATCCTTGAAAAAAACAAGTACTGTATTGGATCTCAACTCTTTATATATTCATCTATTCACTTTGTATGTTTTTCTTGTTTTTCTATCTTTAAATCATCAGTCTGATGACGCTGCAAAGAGCAAAGCATTACATCCTTTATAAAGAACTACATTGCTCCAGAAAGAAAATTCAGTTTTGTGTATGTAAAGCCAGGGTTAAACTTTTACAAAAGACACAAATAGGACAGAAAATATATGCATTTTATATCTCTGATTAAAGACAATTATTTATGCAGAAATGCATCTACAACTGTCTGGTTTGTCTGGTCAAAGATGAATTCTGGATTTACATTCTCATTGGTTAAATATGTATTTCTCTCAGTTTATGAACAATTTCTATAAACGTGTCAAAGAATAGAGTCTCTCAAGCAGGATCCCAAAGTTTTCCCAGGACTTATTGCAGGATGAAAAATTTCAGATTTTAGCAATTTAGAAGCAAGGTTCTAGAAGAGTATTAGAGGATGGTTGATTGAAGGAGGCTGATGCAGATTCACATTGGAGCATTGGAAGGGAAAAGGTTTGTATGAAAGCTCTGACCTGCGTGATAAAGGCTTGACAAACATCCAAATAGATGAGAACCAAATGAAATGAACTATTCCTTCTCTTTGGAAACATAGAAGTATCTATGATTTACACTTAAATGTTTTTGAACATCAGATGAATGTTCTTATTTGTCAAAGATAACCAAAGAAAGCAACCCTAACCTAATTAAAAATATCTTTCAAATGTTGTGGAGGGTGAGCACTTCTTGAGTAAAAATGACAGAATATCAAAAAGAACGTGCTTCTCACAGGTGGTGGTAGCATCAATGTCCCTTTTTTCTGTTTCAGGACCAGATTTTTGAGAGTAGTTAGCATAAGGACAACATCATATCTTCCTCTCAATGATAAAAATCAAAGTCTTAACTTCAGTCCAATTGAGATTCTGTAAATGGCTTAAATGAGTTTCTGTTTTTTTAAACCTTTTATTGGGGCTGATTTAAGTCTGCAGAGGAGAGTTTGCTAAAACTTTCAAACTTTCCCAGTTATAGGGAACGATTAATGCTAGTTGTTGCATCCAAGGATGTAAAAGCCATTATTAGTTTTTAGGGGGGCATTTATTTTTCACATAGGGTCAGACTGCTTTGGGTTTTCTTTCCCTAAAAATAAAAATTTGTTGTAAAATACAAATTCATAAATTAAGGTTATCTTAGTCTCATTTTTCAAAGTGGATTGATAATGACTTTAGAGAAAAAACAAGGCGGGGAAATACTTTTTCAAGGTTGTCTGTGTGCCAAGAACCTGGGAGTGGAAACAACATCAGATCCAACACAATTTGTGCTAAAAGGGAGTTAGCAAGTGTTAATGTGTAAAATAAGTATTGAAATACAAAATTAGGTTCCTGTTTATTTCTGTAGCTGAGTTTTTCATTTATTTTTTCCTTAAATAATAGGAGCTAAATGTAATTCTTTCTTTCTTTCTTTCTTTCTTTCTTTCTTTCTTTCTTTCTTTCTTTCTTTCTTTCTTTCTTTCTTTCTT
>JAUZNJ010116611.1:0-19535 GCA_034780135.1 Jordanella pulchra | reverse complement strand
CTATGTCCAGAAGTTCTGGGGAAGAATCATTATCCAGGCAGAAAAATATATTATTTTATCCTTTTTTGCTTTCATTAGACAAGTAAGCATAAGTTGGTAGATTGATTATACTCTAAAAGTCAGCAGGACTCTTTCATGTCTGGTGCCTAACTTTTCCCATTTGGTTTGTGAGATTCTGGAATTTGAAGCTGTAGCATCAGGCCACAGTCTTAATATGTACACTATCACATTGATCCACCTACAGCCATGGTAAGGTGGCCACACACCTGTGCAGCAATGCTGCATTTTATTGGGTAAAAAGAAAAATAAACACCCTGACCATTGGTCAGTTCTGCTTGACAGACGAGCAGTTTGGAAATCCTTCTAAACTTGGACACTTTGCCCCCGCTTCTAAAGATGGCTTTGTGTCAACTGTAGCAGTGGTAAGCAGCTATTATTAGTCAGTCTATGGGCCTCATTTCAGAGGAAATTTTAAAACTTTCAGCATAACCTGCACTTTTGCTGAAAAGTGGTGCATGGAACCATGTGAACACAGCGAACCACTACACTAAAATATGCTGGGAGGAACCTTGCTGAATCATTCCATTGAGCCTCACAGTCTCGTTAACCGGACCTAAACTGCTCCGTGGCTATTGTGTGCCTTTCAGACAACAGCCACAGCACATTCGTGCCTGGTGTAAAAGTTGCAGGAATGTAGCTCTTGGGGACTACTATCCTGAGGTTTAATCTGATAAAGTATTTTCTTTTGGACTCAAAATTGGTGATTGGTGAGAGTTTTTTTTGCTTTAATTAAGGAGCTGTTAACGTTTGTTTTTGATTACCATTGCAATACAACTGAACTCAAATA
Organism: Jordanella pulchra; assembly: GCA_034780135.1. Lineage (NCBI taxonomy): Eukaryota > Metazoa > Chordata > Actinopteri > Cyprinodontiformes > Cyprinodontidae > Jordanella > Jordanella pulchra. The sequence continues at coordinate 18,688 of JAUZNJ010116611.1, read as the reverse complement.
GAAACAAATTCAGAAATTTTCTCTATCAGGTCAGCAACGGTGGCTTTACATGAGATAAACTAAAAGATAAGTCAAGTATGAACATATTTTGTTTTTTTTTACATATAAATATGTACAGAACAATTCATGTAGGGGATTAGCTTTCCTGAAAAGCTGAAAGATACAAAATTCACTAAGCTAAAGAATAAACAGAAGATGAATTGTAAAGAGAGATATATATAAAATGAATATATTGGAGGTATAGACATAAAACAGGACAAGGTTGGTGCCAAATATTAATGTGAAGTTGCATAGCTGTTTATCTTACTTTAGCTTTTATCACTGCGAGAGACAGAGCAGACTTATCAAAGGGGCTAAATTGAAATCTTTCAAGCGTGCAGTCGAAGGAGTACTGATGACCAGACCAGCACAAACTCTTTCTGTATTCTTGGCTAAGAGGACTGTTCTGCATGGACAGTTTTTCATACTGTACACAGAGAGGGAAAGAGAGCTGCATACTCAGAGATAGCTCGAACATTAAAATGCATAAGCAATTAAATGCAAGCCACAACAGTGCTTATGACGTGCCAACCTGACAGCAGGACTCTGATTATTTTAATTAGACCAATATGGCTGAGTCATCCGTGAATATAACTGAGAGGCAAAAGGAGGAAGATTTTCTTTTTTTAACTTCAGTGAGAGGCAACTAGTGCTTTGCACAATTTATGCCTTAATGCGAAAGGGCGAAGCACTTATGCAAATGTGTTTAGAGAGACAAACTGTGCTGATGACTTACTTTTCTTACTTCTGTGTTTTATTTAATAGCTCCAACTTATTCTAATTGTAAATGTTCGTAATTTAAATGTGTTTATTAAGCTGGTTCCTGCAGGAAATGAAAATTGCATTAATCTGCATGCTAAATTACTTTGTCTGAGTCCAACACTTGTCTTGCTCAGGGAGTAGAGTTGTAAGGGATTAGAACAAGGCATTAATATTGAGATCAATGTGAAAGAGAAACAATGTCATGTTCTTTGCTGCCCCTAAAATGTAAAACAAACCAATTATGATAATATGATTTCACAAGCTAAATAAATGAATAAGCCCGAGGCAATGTCCCCTGGGTCTTTCCATGCAGACGATACCTTCTTTGTTGACTGTCCTGGTTGACTCAAGTGTTTATAATTCCAATAGTTTTGTGCAACTAATTCAGACGTGTTTCTTAAGGGAAGAAATGAAAGCAAGCCAGACTCAGTGGTACAAAAACTGAAGCACAGAGTCTAAACACTGCTTATCACCTTCTGTCTAAATATCTAATCAAAGGCGGCATGTTTACAGAGGATAACAAAAATGCAGAACTGATATGTGCAAAACAGAATGACAACCCTTTATAAGACAAATTATCAAAAGCTTAATTATATGACCCTGAAAAATGAATCGCTAGTTAAACATAAACCATAGCAACTGTATCAAATTATAGCTTAATAAATACATACAAACCAACATCCAAGTTTTACTTCATTGTCTAAAAGCAAATTTTAAAACTCATTTATACTCAATGCTACTGTTGCTGTGCTGACATTCAAAGTCTTTGAAGTAATTTCTCTTGTCTTTCAATAGTCTATTGAATCAAATTAAAATATAGACTATAATGCCATCAAAAGCTGCTGTTGTAGCAAAGTCTTTATAAAACATGATAATTAAGAAAATGTTATTAACATCATACTGTTTTTGATTTCTAGTGTTAATTCACTTAAACAATCGCCACCGTTTTCAGCCACTCCTGTGGCTGAAAACTATAAATATCCTTTAAACAATCTATGTTTCATTGTATTAGCTGAATCTGACAAAGACAAATAAAAAGAAACCAAAATGTAATTTAACAAAGAAAAAGAATTGCTGGAAGCTTGCTGGTGCCAAACATTAACATGCAGTTGTATCTTTTTCTGGTGGTAATATAACTCTAAAGGACAATCATATCCAAAGTCATTCTATGTCAAGACTAACTTTAGACTAAAATGTTTTTGTATTTAAAACTTTTTTTTTTTACAATGCAGCTTTTCAATAACTTGGTTAAGTAAAGCTTGAATTACTTAATGCCGATTGTTAGCGGGTTGATCCATGTTTGAAAAACCCAGGTTAACATGATAATTTCTTTGGGAAAAAGACTCAAGGTTAGGAGCAGGTTTTCCTGAACAAACTGAGTGTCCTCTGTCTCATCATCACTCGGTTTCATTTCCTGATTCAGTCAGGAGAGTTCTGTTGTAGATAACAATAAAAAGTTGGTAGGTCCATTAGACACATCTGGTATTAAAAACACAAACATTGCATGTTCTTTTGACAAGGGTCCAATCAATCATCTCCATGCTGCCTTCTGACAAGAGGCTCCGCAGCATCCAGTGCAGAACCACCAGGATCTGCAACAGCCTTTTCCCCCTCTGCCATCAGACTGTTGAACTGTTAAAAACTCCAATCTACACTCTGCATCCACACACACAGATCTGAGGGACATCCTGCACCATTATTTGCACTGCCAACATTCCTGAACTTTAATAATCCATTTTGCTGTTATTTTGCACAGTTAAATTCCTTAATCAATGTTGCACTTTATTTCTATATTGTATTGTACTGCTATTCTTTTTCAATTGCAACCTCATTACATCGTCATAAGCTGTTTGCAAATAAATTTCATTTTGGCTGCACCATGTGTATACAAAATGACAATAAAGATTGTCTAAGTCTAATGAGGGAGCTGCATTAATTCATAGAGAATTACATTTTCTTTGGGAGAGGGTTCTCAAACCAGATATCCTTTCATATTCTGAGATTATTCTTTTACCATTTGACCTTACAATCCTTCTCCTACATGAATGAACTTATCCATCGTCACATTTGCAGGGTGAGAGCACACAGTGCATGATAACAACATTATAGATAATTTTAATTTAGATTTAATGCGTAATGTAAGACAGAATCAAAATGAGATATTACCCCATGACATGATGCACAGGTCCTACAACATTTTTATACTTGATCCTCACCAGGTGCGCTTTTCTCCCATGGGATTGTTCCTCAATAAAACACATTGATCCACTACCATTCCAACAGAAAACTAGTTTTTCCATGTAATGTTATAGTAGTAACAACAGACTATGGCAGGCCATGTTGATATTTTTTAGTTTGACTATGTAGTATGTCTGATATCAGAAATAGATATTTAGTCACGCTGATAAATTCAAAATTGCAAACTTAAGATGGATAAACATTTCTAGTTATATGAAACTTGATTCTTACTGGTATATATGTTTTTTTTTACATTCTTGTGTTCAGCAAAAATGTAACTTAGGATATCTATTATTACAGTTCTTACTAGACGGAATGTGAAGTTTACCAAGAAGAATCCTATTTTAGTGATCTACAAATGGAACAACAGAGAGGAGAGTCATTTTAATAAGTGGCGAAATGGGCTGCCATAACACACTACATATAAACTTACGCATTAATTTGAGCAGCAATATTCTGCTACACTATCTCCCTTTCCTTGCAGCCACAGCACTGTTGGTCTTTCTCTGAAAAACATTCTCCAAGTCACTGTATGCCTGCATTAATATTACAAGTTACAGTTGCGTAAAATAGGCATGTGTTGTCATGGTGACTCGTCAGCTCAGGACTCCACTGAGTCGTTACACATGAACCAACTCATTCTTGATTCAACTCACAGCAGCCATTGTGAAATCAAGGACTCAGAGTTACACCCTCAGGCTAGATCAATTCAGAGTTATGGATTATACTCTGACTTTGTTAAGTCTGCTTTTGTAACTGGACCTCTGGACAAAAGACTAGAATGGAGACAAAACTGTAAAGCTGTGTGCTCATTAAAAGGATTCTCCACACTGTTAAAGACTTCCTACCTATAGCTATTAACACACTCAACAACTCATTGAAAATAAACAACCTATGACTTACCGCAATATTTAACTTCCATTTGGGATCATTAAAGTATTTTTGAATTGAACTGAACTGACTAGAATCTACTGGAGCAGCAGCATCAGTGGCAGAAAGTTCAAAAAGCTCAAAGGCTAAAAAAGAAGTTTGGTTGGTTACGGAGACCAATCTGAAACCTTTTCTATTTAAATGTAAGCAAAGAAGTATTTTCATCAAATGCGGAATAAAATTCAATAAATTACTGAGTACTCAGAACTACCTTGATATTGACCACTACAGGAGATCCATTCTGCCCACAGCAATAATCATCTTCAACTCTTTGAAGCATTGATAATTAGAGCTGCAGCAATATTTAATTTCTCTTTTGTCTGATTAAGGTATTTTTTAAATTTAATTAAATTTGCCTTTAAAAACACCTGCCAACACAGTTTATCTCAGTTTTGTAAGGAGACGAGTAGTTCGGTGAAACATATTTTGCAAAGTTCATTAAAGCACCATCTGCCTACCAAAGCAGTACAAAGGTTCATGATGAAAAAAAAAACAGTTCTCCAAGGAAAAGATAAAAATTGTCATAAAAATTCACAGAAATATTCCATAATCTTACTGCCACAGTATCTGATGATGTGTAATTTTGTATGCTGAAAAGCTTACTGCTGAGATTCCCACTTGAGCAGTCAGACTTCAGTAAATGGAGCATCCAGGCAGAAAAGAGCACTGCCACTATCATCTCCTAGTAGCAAAATCATACATACGAAAATGCAGAGACTGTAAGAAGATGGAAAGTCAAACTAAGCAATCACAGCCAAATTTATAAATATAAATGGCAGTAAGAAAGGACCAACTGGAAGCAGATTCATCGTACACACAGCACAAACAAACCAACTGTTTTGATTGCTCTAACAGGCTTATTAAATATATCAAAGAAATGAGTTTGATGAGAATTTTTGTATGACATTTCTCATCCCATTTCCTCCATTTGTACTGAGCCGTTCTTTTCTTCGTTAATCTTTCCATTAAAATGCCTTTTGTTAATCCAACACGTCCTCCACACACAAACTGATGATGTGAAGGAGTGGGAAATAAATATAGCAAACAGAGTGAGAATTATGTGGATTAAGGATAAATCAAGCGTGCATTTGTATGTTTTCACACCAAAGATAAACTGATTCAAATGAACATTTTATCAAAAAGAAACAGTATGTTAAATCAGTGTGGATTTGCATTACAAAACCAGTTGCTACATTGAGAAGAAAATTCTATAGCAATGCTTGAGTTCCCTGTTTCCTTTGTATGTTTACTCGTATTGCTACATAGAATAGAATAAAATAGAATTCAACTTTATTGTCATTGCACTGTCGCAAGTACAAGCAACAAAATGTAGTTTGCATCTATCCAGAAGTGCTATACAGGATATAGATATTTTTTTACAGGTGTACACGGATGGTTAAAAAATAAAATAAAATGTTCTGTATAAATATAATATAAATATGGGAGCTATATGCACATATTATACAGATTATGCAGATTTTACAGAATATAGAGGAATGTTAGGAATAGATTATATATGTATTTGAAGGTTTATAATCCAAAATAGATAATGGTAAATAAGGGTTATAGATTATATACAGATTATGTACTGTATGTGTGTGAGGGGAATAGGTTGTGGTGTGCATAAAGAACAAAGTTCTGCCTTTAGCTAATAATAACAAACAAAATAACAATGACTTTCCTCTGACGTCTCAACAATGCCCTTCTACTCAGTCCAAAATTGTAGATGATTTTTAACAAAAGTAAAAAAGGTAATGCTTTTTTTCAGTGTTTTTCAGTCAATAATGTTTAAAGCTACTTCAGAGAATTAAAGCCCAGGGTTTGATTGCCTCTGCAGTAGTCAGAAAGCCTTTGTGCTGTCCCACAATACACATGAAAGCTTATTTTTAAAAGCAAAATCCTGGTTAACAATGATTGCAACACCTTTAAAGGTCCACATTGCAAAGTCATAGAGATAGCTAATTAGACCACAAAACTGCTAAACATGAACAAACCACACATAAAGGAATATTCATAACTCCAAAGCATAATTACACAGCTTGGATCTACCTGTTAATGACTCAAGCTTTTTTTGAAGTTTATGATAAACGTCAGTGGCGACCTGCTACTAGGAATTGCTTGCTATGTTTTTAATATGAGCCATGTATCACAAAGCCAGAAGGTAGGTATTGTTAACATATGAGGATTCATTAAGCTGTTTTCAGTAACAGTGGTGTTTGAAAGAAAAAAAACTAAGAAGTACAGATATGTTAAAAGCTATAAAAGAAAACCATATTTTCAATAATTTTTCTAAAACATGAATGTGGTTTATTTAGATTGCAGGAGAGTAGAAGACATAAAAAGATAATAGGAAGGCTGACAGGACCGTAGAGATCTTAGATTTAGTAAAACTGCTTGCGCTTGTGAAAATAAACTCAGTGACTTAAAATAAATCATTTTTTTTTTTTAAATCTGTTCTCCATAAGTCAATAATTCTATCAGCTCAGATATTTCCCCATAACAAGAAAACCAAATTGTTTATTCTGGTGATGAAAACATTGTTTTTTCTCACAAGGAAATCTACAATATACCAGGGTAAGGTCAGACTTTTTCAGCTTCAAAGATTTTTGAAGCATATGTGAAATAGTTTGATAAATATAAATTTTTGGTTTAATTCAAGAGTCCATGGGCTCATAAAACAGTTGTGCTTTCAGCTTCTACCTGGCAGCTCTTGGTGCTTGGCAAGCACCACTTTACAAAAATAGGGATATTTACTGCTTGCCAAAACAACCTTGGATGCCTCCTGCTGTCAGGATCTCTATCACTGTTTGACAATGTGATAGCATTTGTAAGGACAAACATAACTGGCCTAGATCTGCCACCTTTAGCACACACTGAAATAGTCTCCAAAGCACTGAATATAATTTTAATGGTGGGACTAAAATCAAGCAGCTTTTGCATTATGTAAATCCTAGACACTGGCCATCATTTTCATGACATGCAGCCTGAAATTCATTTTTATTTCTTTTTAGCCCATTACTTAAAATGATACAAAACAGCTACAGAGATATATTCTTCTTATATTCTTACTTTTAAGAACATAAAACTGTAAGAAAAATGCAAATATGCAAAGACATCAATGTATGTAGATATTCTTTCTATTACACATGACAACACCAACTGATGGAGCAATAAGAACATGAAGCAACCTTAAAGCTGTTTTGTAGTTGTAGACCAGACTTTTCACTGGTTTGAGCCTTCAGAGACATTGCCAATGAAAGACAGTTTTAAATGTTTTGTAGCAGTCCAAAGATGGAAAGGCACAGAGCTTTTAAATCTCATTTAAGGTCAACAGGGACTTCAGTGGCTTTGATAACAGGTATCATCTTTATTTCCATGCTCTCGTAAACTCTGTGCATTCTCTGGCTTCGAAAGAAGATTAAAGTAAACAAGATAACATGGACAACTACACAACATGTGCTCAAAGGAAGAAAAGGTTGAGATAAAGGTAAGAAAAGTAAATGCTGCTGCCTTTTACACAAATGTCGCCACTTCTATCCTGCACACTTAGAAAAATGCTTTCAGTGAATTGCTCATGCACCTGTTTTAAAGAGCACCTCACACTGAAGGTTGAATAACTAATAAGTCAATTAGTGTCTTTGTCTTGATGAGTGGAAGCAGGAACAATACAAAAAGAGGCTTGTGTCAAATATGAGAAAAAATTAAGTTTCAGGGAACATTTGGCTTCCTGTTAACAGAAAACCCCCCAGAGGGCAAAATTCCCCTTCCACAGTGCCTGTCAATCTCCAATGTAAGCATGTCAGTCCTGGACGCTTCCTCGCATCCACCACACACAAACAACTCCACAAGACAAGGCAGTTGAAAGAAAGCACAGAGACACTGTCTGTCACTCAACAGGAGAGACTGACAGAGATGTGGGCTCTTTCATATTGGCCAAGCACCGTCTGAAATTGAGGTGAACACCTTTCATCTGCAGAAAGAGGTGTGTAGTGATCTGGATCAGTACACGGTTTCCATAGAAATGTGTGAACTCCAAACACACCAGATTAAAATGGTTTGAGCTGCAGAAACAGATGATCTATTATGAAGATGTCATTGCATGTGCTGACGGACCGTTTATTTACATGATGAAGGATTAATGTGTGAATGCACAAAGAGTCCAACAACGCTTACAAACATACAGAACAAGTAAATGCTTTACTCTGATGGCAACCTTGAGAGATTACTGATTAGAGTGTGAAGATAGGGCAAAATACAATGAAAGAAAAAAAAACATACAATCAAACAAAGAATTAAATTACAGGTAATCCCATGAAAGTGTTATTTAACTGATGTTATCTAAACATTAAAAGCTTTTAGTTTTAACACTGCGGAAAGCTAACATACCAGTCATAAGGAAGAGAAGATGCTTTAAAAAACTTGAACTTTTACACCACCTTCCTGTGCATTTAATGCTGCAGCTAAAAAGTAAATCCTACATAAACCAGTCTGTGATGGATTGTTTGGACCTCTGCAGCTTTCACTCATCATATTTACAGCATGTTTGCCTTAATGCTGCAGAAACAATACAGCTGCGACTCAAACATGGAAGCATTCATACAGTTCATACATCACTGTATGCAGGCCCTGAACTGTGAAGGCCTGGAAAGACTAAAACTGAAAGTAAAACTTAAGGCCTCTCTTTGTTTAATCTGGATAATAAATCTCTGCCCCTTTGGAAGCACTCATAGAGCTCTGAAACGTTACTTTTCAGGTGGACACTTCAACATTTAATATAAATATATCAATGAATAAAAACAGACATTAAAATTACAATAAAGTAACTGATCCATGATGCAGCAGAACATCACAAACTCTACCCCAGTGACATTAGAACAAACAAACTTTCATGAAAGATGAGCATCAAAACTGAAACTACAAAACAAGACAAAACTTGACGCTCCACAAAACCCCCTCAATTTCCTCACTGTTAGACCTGCAAAACAAGTTTTCAAAACATCCTCATACATGACAAGCTAGAAAACAAAGACTACAGGTTTTGGGGTGAACTGTACCAGGGAGATTGGTAGTTCTAAAAAATTTTACTCACAACTTTGGCTGTGCTTGTCTGATTTTAATGTCTTTTTTTATTGCTACACATCATTTCACTTGATGGATTTCCTCAATTCAATGATGCTTTCTCATAAAATGAAATATGTTTTTGCCTGTATTGGAGGTACATTATCTTAACCTCATTTTTTGCTTTATAAGAATCAAAGCATCAATATATCTACAAATGATTCAGGGAATAAAAAATCATAATGTGAAATATTTCAGGATATTATATATTGTGCCTTATCTGGAGAATTTATACTTTACCATCATTACATTTGCACACATGGCTACCTATTAAGGAGATTTTGCAGACACACTTTATCACCCACCCTGTATTGTTGTGTTTTATATTTATTAAGTAGCATTTTAATATTTAATGTTTTCCTTGTGTTTCCGGATGCATTGCAACATACAAAGTTTTGACAGTCTTGTTTGCAGAAAGTAGATACTGCACCACCTTGAAGTCCACACCACTCTGACTACATAATGGATGCAAGGCTGGAAATAAAATGTAAAGGAGTAGAGGCAGAGTGATCTTTATATAGCCGGTAGGGAACCTAAGGCTGTAAATGAGATATGAGATGAAAGCGGTGGTTTCTTCTAACATGCTCCATTAATGACTGTTGTGTTGTTTTCAGAACAGGGAGGATACTCTTTCAGAACAAAGACAACCTTACATGAAGGGGATCCTATAAGATCTTCCTGCTGGCAGATTTACACTTAGATTACCTAATGTTGTTCTACAATCCTCTTTTTGTCTTTTCTTCATCCATTTCACAACTTATTTTTCACTCTCTCTCCACTGTTTAGTCAATATCTTTCTAGCTAATTTGATATGGCATCTAGAAAGATGCCTTTTCTTAAGTGCAACAAAAACCCAAATCTTACTTTTACTTTGAATCAGCAGTTTCACCTGCGGTTCTAAGCTCCAATTGCTTTAATAAAAACAAATTAAAAAACAGATGCGTCTACCATGTAGCTGAAATTACAGCACTGGTATCTCACTACTGTCATAAAGGTAAAATTTTCCAAAGTCATACGATAAGAATAATATAATTTTTAGCATTCCAATCATCTTTTTTTTATGTATTCGTTTGCATACATAAGTGCTAATTATTTGTTTATTCGTGTGGATTAAAAATCCAAAATGACAGCTTTAAGTGAGAAAAAGAGTCACATTCACAAAGAGCTTTATTGTGTTTAGAAATTGAGATCTAGTTGAACTGGAGATGTAAATTCTCCACTGAAAGTATCAGCATCACTAGATCATATTGATAATATCATACATAACAGTTTTCAATAATAGTGATGTTCCTTAAACAGAAAAGCAAAAATATTTGTTTACTGACTAAGATATGAATTAGGATAAATAATGCAAAAACCAACCTACTTACACATACACAGCATAAAACTGGGCAAAGTTTTATAAAGTTACTGCTGTGATAATTGTGCAACTTTTGCAACACTTATGCATTTTCTTTTCATATAGTTCCCTGTGTTTAAGCTACAGCCATGTTGCAGTGAACAAACAAACACCATTACTGTGCTGAGATAACACAGACTGACTGGGCAAGTGGTAGGATAGTTGCAGCTCTTATTAGGTGAACAGGGAAACACACTGACTATTACTGTGGTTTCTGTTATGGCCACATGTCAGCAAGGTAAATATATATGCATGATTCATTTGTATATAATTGGTTATCAACAAGTTAGGGCAGTATAAATTAGTGCAAACAGACCTTGTTGCAGATGCTGCCTAGGCGGCAGAGCGACTTCAGCTGTGCTTACAGTGGACCTTTTAAAATGGGTAACTGACAATTATTTAAAGTGTGAAGCGTTTTCTCAGCTCTGTTTTTATCAACTTTTCGTTCAGATCTAACAATTGTTCACATGGAGGGGAAATTCAAACTTATAATAGTAAAACACAAATTCATCAACATCAGCTTTATATGATTTTACAAAATCCCCCAGAATAGGCTGTAATGTATGTTTCAAATAATTTGTAAATAGCTACTTGCCATGTCATTGTACCAGTTACCTACTTTGGCTAGGTTTTGAATTGATTCGAAAGATTTGGACTCTATCAAAGAATGTTTGCAATATAGGTTTGTTGGTTCTCAAAGTGAAGGATGAAGATTGAAAGATTTTAAAATCAGAGGGAAAATATTGACGAGAAAAAAATTAAACACCCGATACTATTTACAAAAAATAACCCATTTTGAGTTCTTGCTTATTCCATCTGAGAAAAAGTTACTCTTAAATTGAGAGAAACTTTACACTATGGGTCAAATAAATGTGCTTATTCTGTCATCCACATAATTAACCTCTTTAAATGTTATCTGTCGTCAAAGACATGGTGCCTCTCATCAGGCTCCATGGTTCTTTTCTAAATTTAAAAGAAATAGATTGGCATACAGTTTATTTTATTAAAGTAGTAGTTAAATTAACATTAAAATGTGAACTAACATGTGGAAATGCTAAGTAAACCAATTAGTATTACACTTTTAATTAATTTCCATTCATTCTTTCTTATTAACTCTGCACTTTTAAAACACACAGAGCTGTATGTGGGGATGAGGGAAGTTTAGTTACTACTGTTAGTTGATGGCACCACTATTTGTGTTCATTTCCCTGCAGGAAAACTGGAAGGTCTTTCCAGTATACAAGTAGAATTGGACTGGCTGCAACTATAAGATAGAATGTGGTCATCTAAAGGAACTTACAATGGGTTTTCTTTCAAGGAGTAAAGCTGATTTAAAAGTAAATATTATTACTTATTTATTTTGACTGAACAGAAGGACACAATATTTCTCACACCAAGACAATCCAGTTAGAAACTTGGAGATGGGATTCCTACTGTTTTCTATTATGGATAGGTCATTTAACTTTAAGTGTAGCTCTTTAAGAGGCCTTCTACTCTCTGTCCCTCAACATGAACCTTATGATGCATATTAGAGTCAGGCTTCACCTTATGTTTTGCTGGATGAATAAGTGCTTAGTTGTAACATGCAATTTGCTCATTCTGAGTCAGCAGGCTTAACTGCTAGCTTCAGCTTGCTTATGCGGCTATGCCTCCACTGGTTTCTTTGCAAGCAGCCTGTTGTAATCATCATAGGTGAGTAAAGTAACCACAAATTGTACTCAAGTAAGAGTAGCATTACTTTAACATTTTTTTACTCAAGTAAAAGTAAAAAGGAGTCATCCAAGAAATTAGTCAAATAAAACTAAAAAGCGTATTGGGTACAAAAGCTACTTGAGTACTGAGTAATTGCTGGATGCTAGAATCTGGTTTAATGTTTAGAAATGATGCAGACAGAGAGACTTTATTTGCAAAATCTGGTATTTTAAAAGCTCAAGTCGTAGTACCATGTGAGAACAAATAACTTTTCTCTTTTCTTCATCCATCATCTTATCACTATTTAGGTCCTTCTATCTTCACCTCATAAGGGCCAGATGAGGTCCAGTCTTCGGCTACATCTATTTGCCGCTTCCACATCCAAAGAGATTATTCACATATATTCAGTCAAGCATAGCAACGGCATCATGCATAATTCATCTGTGCATTTGACGAATGAGGCAATCAATTCTTGGACGGGATTCAGACAGAAAGCATTCAATTCCTCTTAAGTTATTATTGTTTTGCATTTTAGTAAAAATCTCAGTGAAATTCTAATGATTTCCTCAGTGCTTGTTAACTTTACACATTAAAACTATAGCATCAGGAAATCCCCCAGATTGTCTACATGATAAAGAGATCCTGCTTTTTTGACTGGTGAAGTCTCAGTAGTGCTTTATTCCTTCATTTCAGCTGTTAAAGGCTCCACAAGTTGGCTCCAGCACAACAGTTGGGATGCTGTGAACTGATGTTAAAAGAGTTAAAGCTCTAATGTCAGACTCATTCTGACAGCTGAGACATGACTCTCCTTGAACACCACCTCCTCTCCCCTCAATTTGGAATTAGAATGGACTCAAATATGACCCCTCAACTGAAAAGAAAAATGAAACTGGAGTCATAATTTGGTAAAAATACAGTTGTGGGTGACAATGCACATTCCTGCAAGCCAAAGCTTGCAGGAATGTGCATTGTCAGCCTTAGCATACAGGTCTGTTGCTCACAGTGGTCCTCTGTGTACTCAGGGGGCTTGTGTGTAGGCCCAAGCAAATGAAAAAAATTAGAGGGGAGATCGAACATAAGTACAGATATCAGGTAATTATAATCACCTAAAACACTACTAGTTGTAGATAATGAGACATCTGAAATAAGTTGTCTAAACTGTTGGATAAGAAAATGCCTGATGAAAAGAGATTGTGTTTAAGTCCTTGCAAAGAAAGTTCAGTATTTGATCGGGGGGTTGGGTTGCAATGAGTTAAAGTTTAACGCTGGTTAGATTCCCACATTGTATCATCACAACTTATAACCTGCTGGCTGTCTGGATCAGTTCCATGAGTAGTTCATTGTATACAGACATGACAATGATTATATTTATGTTATAACAAAACCTAAAAAACAAATAGAGGGGCTAACTTTATAGATTTTTCTTTTAATCGAATAAAAAAAAAACAATTATCTTTTAGTGAATAAACATCATTTGGACTTAGTCAAAGACATAAGGTATTCTGACACATAGTACGCTGGAGGGTGACTATAAAACAACCTGTATTCTGAAAGCTATGGTTTTAAATTTAGCCTCCTCCGCTCAGATGTTAATGTGCCTCTGGGCAAGGCATCATAACCAAAGGTTTTACATACTGCAGTTGTATGGTTTTGTTTGCAAGGGATTGAAAGGGCTTTGAGCAGCCAGCATGCTGCGATAAGCTCATATATAAATTCAGATTTAGACTCTACCAGACAAATCATGAATAATAATCCATGAATTTCTAAAGTTTAGGATTCTAATTTGAATCCTAATAATCCCCTAAATAATCCCCTAAACTATAATTCGGATTGAAAACTCGAATTCGATAATTCGATACCAAACCAAACTAAGCCGGCCAATCGCATTGCAGTATTATGGTTTAAGGTGGGACATAAAGCTGTGACTGAAGCAAGAGCTGCCAAGCCCACAGCCAAACCCGAATAAACATCACAGAGTGGGAAGGACGGTGCCAAGATGCTGCTATTACATCTATTTGGTCAGAAGCCACGATTTCTTCTTTGAAAGAGGAAAAACAATAGTGTAAAAGTAAAATTCAATGTGGTTCCTTTGGATGGCTTCTGCTATTTTATTTGTAATTGTTACGATTGGCTAAAACCAGCAGGGGGTTGAGGGTCTTTTCATTAAACCTTGATGGAAAAGTAAAAAAAATTCAAAAAAATACAACTGAGATCAAATCGAATTGGGACTAATTCTTACATGTATTCAACTTATTGTTAAAACTATTCCTAACATTCTAAATATATTTTCATAAATCCTGTTAATTCTACACAACATTTGTAAAAATCTATACAAATCTTATGGTTTACCTTTATCTACTGTAACTGTTGCGTAGCTGAGTCTCAGAGCATCACTAATTAGACCAGACAATGGCCAAAATTCCAAGAATCCCCCAAATATCTGAAAGGTTTAGCATTTCTGAAAGGATTCTTATCATTTGTGAAGAGTGTAGAATACTAGCAATCTAGTCCTGCTTGGAAAGAATAAAGGTGTTTGTTTTTTGTTGTTGTTTTCTTTTTTCATTTTGGAAATATTCTCACCCTATTCTTAAAGTGAAATTAAGTTTTTGGTTTTTTAAATTTATAATTATATATATAATTATAAACAAAGCTTATAGGCCTCTTATAAGCCTTTTGAGTAGGAAAGCAGAAATTAATTAATAATTAAAAATACATGCAAGCATTTATTCTTTATTGAGACCTGGCGTGAAAAAGGGAAAATAGAGAACTGCTGAAATGAAGCTGCAACAAAAGCCAGCTTAGAGAATTTTGATCATTTCTAACCATTAAATTATACATCTTTGACTGAAACTGTTTATTCTTCTAACTTTGTGGCCTTAAGCTTCTCAGAAGCTCATTTTTAAAATGATGTTAGCTTTGTTGGTCCTGACATAGTGCAGAAAGTAAATACTTATTTTCACTTAGGTCATTGGCTCTTAAAATCTTTCTCTTTTCAAAAAGCCAAATGCCTGGATGCCTTAATAATAAGTCATTTTAAGCACAAATCTAACCTCACATATTTGACAGGAATCATAAAAAAGGCTTTGAATCAAGACTTTTACTCCGTCTTTTTTCGGTGTGTATTTCTGTGTGATTATGTCCATGGATAGGACCAGATTTTTCATTTAATAATATGTATTTTTGGACATTGCACCAGTTCTGTCATTTGGTAATGTTAGTAGGCCTACTGCAGACAAATGTCAGAACGTTATTGCAATATGTTTTTACCTCCTGTCAGTTGAGAGTGATAAGCCTCCGGCTAACAGAACCGTCCTTGTCGCTCCATCGAAGTAAAAGCTATGAAACCATAAAAAGATGTAGGTGTGCAATCTGACACAAACAAACCCAACAGGCAGGGAAAGCTGTTAATCTAGCAGGTCTTTTCACTTTTACTTTTCTCCCAACAGGTACAACTTATGGTAGAATAATCTGCACTCTGTCCATTGCTGGCTTTCCTGCTCATCCATCACCTCCCAATGCTACTGATATTCCTGACTAACAGGAGCAACAGACTGGAGGCTAATAATCTTTCACTTGAGCTCCCATACGACCGAGCCGAGGTGAAAGCAATGGCCTTTTGCTGAATTACCTTCCCTTTAATCAATGACACTGCATCTGAGAAAATATCTCCAGGAGAACGTCACCAGGACTCTGCATCCATCATCCAAGTTGCCGACGGTGCTCATTGAAGGCACAATTGAATCAGTGTGTCAGGATTTATTTAGCATTCTTCAAGAAGTAGAAGGAAGTTAAAATAAAATGACAAATGGGAGTCGGTCCACACTGATCGATTATAATCTCATCTATAGCAGAGCAGAAAGGAGGGACACTTCAATCAATATTTCAGATGTATGAATGAAGGAATGTTTTATATCCCCTACTGAATAAATAGATAACTTTATAACTAAAAGAAAAAGGTGTAAAAGAAAATATTATTTAAGGCACTGTACACATAGCCTCATAAACTATCCTATCTTGAGGGACATGTTCTTATTTACTCTTCAGGAACATTCAACTGTTCATGTGCAATCATATCACTCTGGTCGACGGTCCCTCAGTGTCTTACGAAAGGCTCTGAACCTGTAAAACTTTTCTGCATATTTTTTCCATCCTACAGTCCCAGACTTTTATTTTTACTAGAACATTCGACTTTTCATAGGGTTCAGTCTTTTTATTATGATTATACATTTTTAAATTTAAAATTTATTCAATTTCACCTTGGGATAAATTACTTTTTTCATTGAATTGAATTAAAACTTAAACAGTTGTATTTATTGCCTCTGAATCAATACTTTGTAGAACCAACTTTGGGGAGGATTTCAACCAGCTTTGTACATTTTGAACTTTGAAAAGAGTAAAAAAATAATTATCTTTGCAAAAAGGCTACAATTCTGTCACATCTATGAAATTTTTTTAAGTCTCTCCATAGATCTGAATTTCATCTAGATCAGGGATTTGATTGGGTCCCTCTAAAACATTATGGTTGTTTCAAAACATATGTTTGCTGGTTATGTGGACTGCTTTAAAGAAGAACATGCCTCTGTATATGAGTGTAGAGCTTAAGACGAAATGTGTTTTGCATTGATTATTACCATAGTTTTGTGGGAATGATGCTGAATAACATGTTATTTTCCCTTTATCTACAGAGCTTCTGTCTTTCATCTTTCTTTCTTTTGACTCTAACCCCATGGCAAGAACAGTACACCTCGTCTTCTATCTATAAGCAGCCTAATTCAGTTTGATCTGTGTCCTCCCTTTGTACCCCAACTTTGGCTGTATGTTTAGGATTGTTCTCCTGCTCTGTAAAGGTGAACCTTTACCTCAGTCTCGAAGTTTGTGGTCTCTAACAAGATTTTGGTTTGTGTTATCTTGTCATCAATTCTAATCAGCTTTTCTTTGACTCGTTTGAAGAAAAGTCTCCCTCATCTGAGTTTACCAAGAGGAGGGAGATACAGGATGTGATGAGAGCAGTGCAGTAGGAAAAGAAGAAGAAGAAAAGCTAAAATCTGAAGAGAAACTAGTTAGATAATGTCTTGTAAGGCTATGCTAAGTAGTGAAGAGGTGCATGAAACAAGTTAAGTTTGAGCAGAGTGTGAGCAACATAAACATTAACAGTGTTTCTTCTTCATGATTTTATTTCCTTATCAATCAGCTCAACACTGGAGCAATATTTTCCTCAATATATCCATTGTCTCTGTATGACGTTGTTTGGCCTGTAATTCAACTGGATGAAAATAAGCTTTAGTAACTAAAGGCATGCATTTTCTCACTTTAGCAGATTGGCCCATCGGGGTAAATGCTCCTAGAGTTTTCTGAATACTCATAGTTTCAAGCAGTACACACAAACTTACAGAGATGTCTGTGTGCTCATCTCCTCCTCCACAACAGGTTGCCACTTCTCCCTGCATCTGAAGAGGTTGATTCCTGAGACCGTAAACTACAGGTGTCCTTTCTGTACACCTGTATATGATCTTTATAGGGAGCAGGATAAGAGGAGCTGCTTACCAGCTCATGGAGTTTTTGACCTATGTGGCAACTGTTCCTCCTCTTGGTTTCCTGTGCTGAGCCCATGGACTTCTCTATACTCAACTTGTAATCTCACTTCTACTCTAATCCGTTAGCATCTACAACCCATTTAAAAAAGTTGATGAGTTACTACAACTTTTAATTTCTCTTTGTGATTAATCAAGTTTTCGTTAAATTAAATTGAAGTGAATTGAATTTCGAAATAAGAAGGTTTAAATTATACTAAATCACTGCATTTTCTTCATTAAAATTTTGCACAAAATGGGATTTCGCTTGATTCATCCTCATAAATTTTGTCTTATGAGCTGCAGCCCCTCCCTGTAATGTGAAAAATAGTGGTTGAAGAATAGCAATTTAAAAATGTAAAAAAAGAAATAAAAAAAACTGTATTTTGCTTTGCAAAAATGAGTAGCTGATATCAAGAAAAGCATGCTTTAACAGCTGTCAGATGTTGACATAAGGATGCATAAAATGATTTTTAAAAAAGTGTGTTTTTGAACATAAAACTAAAATGCTTTCAGTGCATTGTTAGGCAGATAAAAAGTATGGTAAAAATGTCCAACAGGACTATAAACTGTGTCTTTTTTTCTAGGACTATTTAAAACAGGCATTTTACATGTGATGTGTGTCAACGTAAACCAGATGTAAGCACAAATGTTTTCAAAAACAATTATGTTTACACTTTAATCTGTAGTGATTGCAATTAAATGTTTCCATCTGGGTGGTTAATTTTTATCTTGACAATTGTAAATTAATGTGAATAGCTGCTCTCCTTCTGTTCACAGTGCTGTGCAATTACATGTACATGTTTGAGTATGTAGTTTTTTTCCTCTGCGGCGATTCTATGTGTTTATCTTGAGAGTAAGATGCAAAAATGATACTGCAGATTTTTTTTGCTGTCTTTAAAAGGAAAGGTATGTAAACTTTGAAGCATAACTGTTATAT
>JAUZNJ010116600.1:0-19536 GCA_034780135.1 Jordanella pulchra | reverse complement strand
GCTTGAGTTCCTTTTGTTACCACTTGAGTTATACTTTGTTAGGTTGACCTCAGTTTTGGGCCCAATTTGTCATTTTTTAATTATTTTGGACATTTTTTGAAATAAATTAAGATTACTTTTTGAAATTCTTTTATGACTCTCTGGCTGGTCTATGCAAAACCCCCACACTTGGGTAATGAGGAATGTTGCTAGTGATCCACAGACTAAGGCATAACATGTTAATAATGCTTTAAGGGCAATAAGTGCTCTTAGGTGAGCCAACAAAGACAACTAACAGAGTTACTCATTTGATACATACCAAATGGATGCTATTGGAAACTAATCATTGTAACACAATGACATACTGCAACAAAAAAAACAAACACTTTCTTATCATCCGATTATGTTTTGTTCATGGCCTTATTTCTCGCTTGACGCCAGACAGTAAAGCAACCTTGCGGGCTCTTTGGTGCTGTGACCTAGACATTTTCAAGGTGTAACAAAATCTAAAAGTGAATGCTCCCTGCAGGAAACCTTGCTGTTGTATAGCACTTTTTATTCATTAACTCACAACATTCCTGCTACTCCAAACAGGTTTCACCGATTTCCTTTGACCCCACTTTCTGCCGAGATGCTTTCAGCCAGCAGATTACCACTGATTTCCCTCTGCTTTTAACCATTTTAGCTTCTGTCAGTGGGAGACTTTAACAAATGTCAAACATACCTGAGATTATGACCATTTTATTCTAAGATAGTATCCTAATGTTTAAACGTAGCTAATAACTGCATTATCCCATAATATAAAAGACTTCTCTCTAATTTTGATAAGGGTCTAAGTTCAAGCCAGAACATTTGACAGCGATAACCATCTGGGTAAAGAGTAACAGTGTCAACAGAACTGTAGCCGTTTGATCCTATCAGTCAGATATCAGAGAGCACACGTGTCAGTGATCTGTGATCCCCCTGTGGGAGTCACCTTTTTTATCCGGGTTTGCCTACTCCAAACACACAATTACTCATTTCCCCTGTCAGAGTGATAGAATGTCACAACTCTGTGTGTGGCACAAGCCTCAGCATTGCCACTCCTCTCTAGCCACAGTCATTTTTTGATTTGATTTCTTTTTTTCAACATAAGTGTATTTATATTTGTGCATACTAGTGAAATTAGAAGGATGCTTATTAACTCTATCATTAAATGTAGTTGTGATTTGTAATAATTTATCAGACTTTAATCTTCAGTTAGTTATTGATGCATTTGTAATGTTGATAAGCCAAATTGTGTCTAATGTTAGACAAAATGAAGCTTGAGAGATTGAAGTTCATCTCCTTTATTATCCCTAAGTGGAGCATAAAAAAGATAAATAGAAATGACTCACCCAATTGTAGGACTCATCAGGACTCATCTTTATAACAAAAAATAATAATAATATCCGCAATATGTAAAGACAATTAAAGTTTAAAATCTTATTACACAATTATAGACATTTTTAGCAAATGAATGAACATGTTGGCATATTTAGTGCTGGTTTATATGGATGAATATAGAATAGTGTTGTAAGCACAGCTTCAGTCAGGGCAGATGGATGGGTAGCCACTGGTTGGACTGTAATGTGTGGGTTTTGTTATGATTTTTATAAAGCAAAAATATTATTTCCACTTGGAAGTACTTAATTGAAACACGTTTCCATATTAAATAAATCTATATCCAATAAGTTATGTCATTTCCATTTTCATTCCACACTCTGTTGCATGTTTGATTTAAAGAAGTTCTTTAGATATTTACTTTATTTTGTTGGACTTTGAATACACTTGGATTTTGTCAAGGAAGTTTTGCCAAATCAATTGAAAGTTCCTGATTTTATCTGATTTTATGAAGACTTAATTTGAACTCGATGAAACATAATAACAGTTATATATTATATTAGTTTTCTATCATTCAATTTTATAAATTATTAACACGTATAGATTTGGCTAATGTTATATTTTGCTGGGCAATAAATAAATGTAACTGTTAAAACTGCTTTAAAAGGAGAATATTGACCCTGTAGAACTTTTATGAAACAAATACCCAGAGCTTTTTGTTCTTACATGTAACATATTTTAAGCAATTGATCCATTAGCCTTTTTGAAATACCATTTAGATTGATGGGCAATAGAATCCTGAGCAAAAGGTCCTATTGCCAACATAATCAGCATGTTTGTTTTACATTTATACAGATAAAAAACAACATTTGACCTCAAAATATCTGCTAAAAATAAATTATACATTATTTTGTTTCACTTTCAAATAATTTAGTCTTTAAACCACTTAAGCTTGAAATATTGTAATCTAGCGTTAAATCTATAATATGCATTGCACAAATATTGTCTCACAAATATTTAATAGCCATAATGCCCATAATGACACTGATCATTTATTAAGTTGTAAGGCTAACTGATAGAAGTAGGTACTACAAAAAGTTCCCAAAAAGAATGATACAGACTTGGTAGATATATAAGGTTTATTGATGATAACTGAAGGGCTTGATATGAGTTTTCACCTTTAAGGAACATACTGACATCTGCACTCATCAAAGAGCAGAGTAAACATCAGTCTCGAGAGCCAAGAAGGATCATTATTAATACAAAAATAAAGTTGTGTATTGCGATTTTGGTGGGTTTTTGCAGGGAGTAAACAAGCTTTCTATCTCAAGACAAATTCTTTTCTGATTTTTGCTGCATTCTTATTTATAGCTTTGGGGCTTTGTATTTTCCATTGGCCCTTGTTTGCATAACCCTTTACACCTAGATGAGGGGTAAATGACCCCCATTAAACCAATAGTAAGCATTAAGGACAACTAGTCAAATTTCTCAGTTTTTCAGTTTCACTAGGTTTTGTTTTTTTTTGTTTTTTTTGTGGTTTTCACAATAACAGAATTTTCTGTTGCAATATACATAGTGAGGATATCAACTTGTTCACCTTAAAACACAAAATCTGTACAGGATAATCAAATAATTGCTACTTGTGTAACTTGAAGACCTCTGAGAGTCCATGATTAAACCAGACAAGAAGTGTTCTTTTAAAAGGTTTATTGAAACAGTTTGTAATGGCTGTTCTGGAATTTAGGAAGGCAGACTGATGGCAAGCATGAACAGACAGTTGCTGGCTGAACCAGTAGAGATAATGGCTGACAGTCCGGAAGCAGTCTTTGAGCACACTGGGTGCAAATAGAACAAACAGGAGATGAGTGGAAACAGTGTAACAGACGGGGTATTGGTAGTATGGTCTTTGCAGAATTTGAACCCTACATTTAACTAAAAAAAAATCAAGATTAATTGCTTTAATAAAGATATAAAAACCTTGAAACATATGGGATTACATCAAAAAGTAAATTAAAAACAATTTTTAACACCACATGATTGAGGCTGCAATGATCTGCTGATCAAGATACTTGTTTGGATTACAAAGGAACCTTTGAAGATTGCATAAAGTAATGAGTTTTTCAAGTATAACCCTACTTTTAATGAGGATTATTGGAAAAACATGATGTCCATCAGCTTTACAACTTGGTGTGAACACTCCTCTTCATGTCTTGCCATGTTGGCATACAGCAGTATTGTAGATTTTTTAATATGTTTTGAGGGTTCACATGGATTGGCAAGAGCAAGATAGAGATGTCAGTCTGTTCTAGTACAAGATAATCTGTGCTGACCATCTATTACTTTGACCCCATCACAAGTTTTAAAGAGGAAATCGGAGTTATGTCTCTGGGAGAACATAAACAACTATTAAAACTTCTGTTCAAAATGATTATCTTGAAAAAAGAAAACTTAGGACTAGGACAAACTGTAGAAATCTGTCTAAGATGTTTTGCAAAAGTGTTGATGACCTTTTTACCTTTGGAGCAACATATTCCTTTTAAAGCCCAATCTCAAAGTGGACATCTATTATCCCTGTTGCTGTGGAGGCTGAGAGAAGATTATCTGACTCCTGTCGGTTTAGCTGGCATCCCACAGTTTGCAGACATCAAAATCCATCTCCCAAATGTCGATCCGAGTGTCGGGTGCATCTCCATTAGCACCTTTAGGCAGTTGTTTTCCATCAACCATTTATTGCCCAGTGTCACACATCCTTAATTGGGTGTGGTAATTATCCAATTGCACAATATTAAGTGTCCCATTTGTGGAAATGTGGTTACTGAAAATGAATAGTTATTGATCAGCAACACTGACATTCAACATACCTCTTTTCACATATTAGCCTGGCATTGATTGCTGGCAGCACTTCTTGTGTGCATTACTAAGAATCGACCTGATTCCTAATGTGCGGTCCAGGCTTGACCATTAGAATCATCCATTATCACGCCCAACATCCACTGGCTTGTCACTTGGCCCTGGTGGGGAAATTGGCAAGCAGACATGATTGTGACTGTGAGGCAGAAGCAGAATTAGATTCTCTAGTTTCTGTCAGCGAGCTACTGCATAATTAATTGTCTGTATTCTCTACTGTATGGGACTGTTGCAGCTTAGGGTATCTTTGAGCTCCCCTTCATTGGTACGACTAAGCCTGGCATCAGCCACACAACGTGCAGTTTATAGTGTAATAATTGATTAAGCTCTTGTCACGTGTTGTTCCTTACTTTTGGTTTCATTCTTAAATGATGACCTTTGAAGCAAAGCTAGAAAGGATCTCTGCTAACGCTGAATATTGTGATTCTTTTTCAACATATCAGTGTACTGTTTTATTGGCTTAAACGTGTTAATGTTCTATTTTTACTCTTGCGGACAGTATTGATTTTCCTTTCTTCAAAACCGTCATCTGTACTGAATCATGTATAAATATATTCGGCTCTGCACTTTTGTGTTATATTAACCTTAACCATCTGCTAACATGTCCTTGAACTACTCTCTACTTACCTTTCCATCTGCCCAAGTTGTTCTCTCTCAAAATACAAAATCTAGTCTGCTGTGTGCTGCCTTATTTCATTGCTTTTACTGGTTGTCAGCAACAGCAATCTTTTTATGTTCTGCATTTATGGGTAACCCGGGCTTGTTTTGGGCCCAAACTTTCGGGGAGATCTATCATCGTAACACAGGTAGGCAGTTTAATAACGGTGCTGTGGACCCCTGAGAGAAGCCAGGCATTTATTTAATGTAACATGGGCAAAGGTAGAGGGCTGACAGATGGCCCAGGGTGGAAAAATGATAATTCATTGGACAGCAGCCTGGGAAGGTGTTTATAGCCTCTAACTTCCAGTTGGGATTTAAATATAATTGTAAATGAAGGCTTGTTTTTTTCTTTCTTTAAATTTTAACACATTTGAGTGCTATAGATTTATAAAACAAACCTTTAGAGTGTTGAAGCTTAAATTTACTGAGACTCTCAATGTATTACTGGAACATTAGCCTAGCCTATGTATTCTGTCTCCTCCATAATTTGCTCATAACCTTTTGAAATGTAGCAAGTATAAAGAAGAATGGATTTACTCTGACCATTGTGATTCAGGCTGTAATTGTAAACAAAACATTTGACACATACTGTTTAAATGCTGCTTCTCTCAGAATTAAATTTTACTGTATGAAGAAAGATCAAATAAAGCTAACATGTTCTCATATAAGAGCAATGCTTTTGGACAAGTAAGTAATGGATAATACAGAGGAGCAAAGATAATTCAGGTTTTATAGATCTATATGTATGTATTGCTTTTAAACGTGATATTCTGCAAGTTGTCATTTGGACCTTGATCTAAGTATAACTTTTGATTTGAACTTTAGAGACAGAAATATATGTTGAAGTTAGTTTATTTTGTTGGTCTTAAATACATAGATTTTGCCATTAGTTATAAATGATGTGCTGCGTTTTGCTTAGTCAGGATTTTGAATCCTTTACCGTTGTTTAGTCTATCTATCAAGTCAATCTAATTGATTGTTTAGACTAAATAATGGTAGCTGATTCAAAATGCCCACAAAAACATGTAATGCAGCCGATGAGTAGCAGATCAGCTGGAGACAAATGCAGGAGGAGGCTTGCTACTTCTTAGATGTTCAACTCAAATCTAAGGACACACATGCAGCTACGTTTAGGTATTTGCTTAAATCAACTAAATCAGCTACACTAGTCATTACAACTCAGTTAACAAATATCAACAGCTAACATAGTTTTAGCCAAAAACATATAATTTCAAAGCAAAATAATAACACTGTCTGATTGACTGTGTCTGTGTACACCATGTGTGGATGAAAAGAACTGATGCAGGACAAGTTAGAGGCAGAAAAATATTAGTTTGTTTTTACAAAACAAAATTGTGGTCTATTTAAATAGATAATATTTCTGTAGATGGCAGTAGTACAAAAGTGGGTAGAGCACATAATCTAAGAATTAACAGGTTACTTTAGCCACTTTAAATGAATCAAAACAAAAAGAAATGAGATAGATGAAATGTTTAATTGAAACTAAATACTATTTTACAATGATTAATTTGACTGACTCACTAACAGTATTCTATTAGTCTGAGACATATTGATATTCTCATGGTTGTAAGATGCATGATTATCCAAAGATCTTAGAATTAAATGTTAACTTATACTTGAATAGTAAAGTAAATTTTAAACATAAATATTGGTTTTGCTGAGAGAGAAGAGTTTGATAAACAATTGAACTGAGCTAATCTGTTTCTCACTGTTTTTTGACCACTTTATAGCAGTGACTTTGAAGAAAATCTGATTTTAAATAAAGAAGATTTGATCTAGTTAAGCTACTTTTGTCATTTTGTTGTAGCTTAGCTTGTTACATTTCTCTGCTGGGTAGCCTTAATGTAGTGAAGCTTCATTTAATGTAGAATAACTTGTAGCTTAGCTCACTACATTTTCATGTGAGCACTAAAAATACATCAAGCTGTTGTTTAACTTATACTGTACATGTTGGGATAGATACGAACTTAATAAATGTCTTTATTAAGGTTTAAAGATTAGCATTTTGTGTTTTGATTGCTTTCACAATCTCTCAATTTATATCAGAAAACATGTTTAGCAGATCCTGTAATATATTTTACTGCTCCAGTCATGATGTTGTAGAATAACTGGGTCTGAATCCATACTGGCTATGTGTGAAAAGTTGATGGTTCTTTGTGGCCCCATATAAACAGTGTCTTAAACGTTTTATAAAGATTTGATACAATTGTGAATATAGAGAGCCTGTTCTGTAAATTGTGAATTGCTATATGTACGTTTTCCCACAGGGTGGTAAAACCTTTAAAGTGTTCACTTTGTTTAGAAATGAACCACTTTGAAATGAAAAGTTACAGAATTAAGTACATTTCTGGTTTCAAAATACTATGATTGACACGTTCGACTAGTGCCATGGCTATAGAGGTTTTATCTTTTACAATTTTTCTGGTTAGTAAATGTTCACATTAAATACTTTGTCCGCATTTGTAATGCCTTATTTTCAGAATATGATTTGTAATGAGGTTAACATGACTTGTATCTGGTTGTCATGTCATCCTCCAAACATGCATCTTCTCATATTAGTTCACTGAATGACACATATTTATTCACAGTGTATGTTTATCAATAAAACACAAGCTTTTGAAAGGCTGTACCCAGAAACCTTGTACTTACTAAACAGCATGGGTGTGTATGCTGTGCTTTACTTATAAATATTTCAGATGAATTGCAAAAGCTGTTTTTGAGAAATTTATCCTGATGTTATTGATCAAAATCACGTAAGAGGAATTTACATTTCTTAACATTTTCTTTTCTTTATTTCTTTAAATATATTCACGGATTAATGCCAAACATCTGTACCACATGGAGGCATTTTACTGTAGAAAAAGTTGGCTATGGTCAGGAGCCTCCTGCTTGTATATCATGCATATTGGATAAGACATGCAGCAGATGAGCCCAGTCCTTCCAGTCAGGCCTAACATTAATTATATATCAATTGGCCCTGCTTCTGTACCTCATTTCATGCCACATTCACACCTTGTCTGGGCTTGTTGAGGGAGTGTTGAAATGAAACTCGTGGACTTCACACAATTTCTTGATTCCAACGATGTGAACAAAGTTTAACATACAAGATTTTAAAAATAGTTTTTAGCATTACAGACAATAACCATGCCTAAGTATTGCATGAATTTGTTCGTTTTGAGCTTTATTTCTTGTAGGGTAACAAAAAAGAGCATTATGTTAAACATTTATTTGTTTTTTAGGGGAAAAGTTGTAACTGTGCTTGGATAATGAACTACATCAGAAAGCAAATTCATTAATAGTACATCATAGTAGGTAATTTTCACGATTTATTTCCAGCATTCGTGAAAAAGCAAAAATTATTTTATTTTTATCACTGTACGGCTACCTCACATTATTATTTATGGGACCTTACAGCTTCCTTTGATTTGTTTTGATTTTTAAGTTTGTAGTATTTTCAACTTAATCAATTTTTCATATAGGTTGAGGATTTATTTTTAATTTTTTTTCCTTATGAATATGTTTTTGCTTCTGAAAAAACATTTAAAAGCATTTAGTATTCAACATTTCTTTTTGGTTAATGACAACTGTTTATCAAGTTGCTGATTGGTTTGTGAAAATCTTAAACTGATTCAGAACCAATATGCTTTAGAAATCCCAGAAGAATATGACGTTCTCTTATTGTTGTTTGAGTTTTTTTTTTTTAATATGTGAAGTAAATATTTTCTGCCATTGTTCATGGGTAGGCACACCAAAACAGCTCAACATATGTATATTTTTTATAAATGAAATACTACAAATACTCTGTAGACTGTCGATCCTCGAGGCTGCTGTTCTGCAGGTTTTAAAGATTTCCCTGCATCAGCACAGCTGATTTCCATTAATATATGTTTGACAGCCTTTTGGTGAACTGCAATCATCAGAATCAGATGTGCTGAAGCTGAGAAACATTGAAAACCTGCAGGACAGCGGCCCTCAAGGACTGACTTTGGGCAAGCCTGCTGTAGATGTTGCGAGTTTAATAATTCTAAGATACCTGCTTATAAACTCAGTTAAAAAGTTTTAGGTTGTATATAAGGAATTAAAAAATAGATTTAAATAACTAACTACAATGCTAATCTGTGAAGTTATTGGCTATAATTTGAAAAGTAACAGGTCCATAGAGAGAAAAATATAATTAAATGTTATAATCCATCACACCTACACAGATCTGCTGAAATCTAAATCCAAAATAATAATATAAATATATATATTTATAAATACATATTTATTGCTTCAATAAATAACTCTTCAAAACACACCTTTTTCACATTGAGTAAAGAAAAAAAACAGTAACGTCAAATTTGTGATGTATCATTGGTGCAAATATTCTGAATGGACATAACTGTAAAAGGATACATTGTTGCAACTCTGATACAGTTTATTCTTTTGGATTCCTGTGTTCAGTAGATGTACAGCATTCTACCATGACATTTCACAGAAAGTCACCTGCACTTTTAACCTTGGTGCTCCTTTGATGATGTCTGAGAGATCCCCTAATCCTCTGAGGCTACGGTGGAGGGCATGTACTCCCTGCTGAGGGGATGAAGCCACTTAATGGATCGCAAAGCTAATCAACCAGAGGAAGAGCTTTACCGTACTTGAAACAGTAGACTGGCCTCCTTTGGGACACACTCACATGCATCGTTCTTTTTAGATGTGGTATTTAAAAACATTAATATAGATTTAGAAAATATCGAAATATTTTGTAGAATAAAGGTTTGAGGCACTGATTTCTATTGTGTAGATCCCATGTACAGTAATAGTTTTTTCTTCTTTTTCACTGTGTTGATTTTATGCTGGTCAGTGCTGCAGAATATAAACTGCAAATAAGGTGAATTTAGAGGCTATGTTGAAAGAGGGAAAATTAAATATATATATGCTCCTGTTTTAAAAACCTGTTTTTGAATAAGAATGAGGCCCAGTTTAGGTTTTTAACCTTTGGAGTGAGAACATTTTTTAGTATGCACTGGTAATGGTTTTAGGCTTAGGTGTTAGGTTTAGGACTAAGGTGTGAATTCAGATTTGGTTAGGATTAGGTATGTACCCATAATAGTTAAGCTTAGGGTAAGGGTTCAGGGTTGGGCTATAGAAATTACTTACAAAATAAATGGGAGTCAATGAAACATCTCCATCCGGATGACTTGAGAAACCAAACTCTGTGTGTGTATTCTTGTTTTTAATAGATAGCAGGGCCAATTTTGTGGGGGTTGATGCCTTGGGCTTAGGGTTAGATATGAACCTGTAATGGTTAGGTTCAGGGTAAGGGTCACAGGTTGTAGAAATTAATGGAAGTCAATGAAAAGGCCTTTGCAAAGACAGTGAAACAAGTTTGAGTGCGTGTGTGTGTGTGTATGTATGTGTGTGTGTAGATTCTCTGTAACATGGAAGCTCATTTCAAGCATCCCAGTGGCTAAAATAAGTGGGCACATGGATCAACACATGGCAGAGGCACAGAAAGGCATTGGTAAAAAATACCAGAGGAGCCAAACACCAGCTACTACTGGTTGACAGAAATATCGACTGCAGACTGCAAAACCAGACAAACAAACCTGTGCACTGCCTGAGGTGATTACAAGAAAGCCTATTACTTAATGCGCCATGGATACTGGATTGGCTGAAGCTGTACAAAGCAAACAACACTCCTTCAGTGCAAAACTCAGTTAAGCTGTGGAAAACCACCCTTGAGTCCAATTTTAGGGCTAATGTTAAACTCCATCTTATGTGATATATCTACCAAGGAGATGCTCTGCCCCCCAGCTGTTGTTGATAGGCCTGAAGCCCTACTACCAAATAATCAGCAAGACTGTCTATGGGGCCACTGTCAGCCAGCTGGATGGCATAAACCTGAATGTTAATAGTGAGCGAGAGATTGGACGTTTATCAATACACAAGAACGCGAGTATGGACTCATGTTCTCACCAAGTTCGTTCTTGACACAAACACAAAAAGTATGGATTCTTTGAGAACGGGAGCATACAGAACAAATCTGTGTCAATTAGAACAGAATCGTACTCTTGACATCACCACGTTCAAAGCCAGTCTGGAGCTGCATTTCACCTCCTATTATTAATAGGACAAGTATGTACATTGAGAAAAAACTCACTGATCCACACCACCAGAATCTACAGTAGGACATTGAAATGTCATTTAGGCTGGAGGGTAATCAAAAGAGGGAAGGTAATCCATACAAAGGTGATCACACTCCCAGTAGGGAGAATAGCAGATGTACAAGAGAGCTACAACTACATTGGACTACCACAGGCAAATGGCAAACACAAAAGTGCCATAAGAAAAGCAGGATCAATTAAATACCTGCAATGAGTAAGGCAAGTTCTAAGAAGACAGCTCAATGGCAAGAACGAGGTCTGATCAATCAACAGCTTTGCCTCGCTAGTAATCAGATACCCATGTGGGGTAATAATTTAGACAACAGAGAAAATTCAGACCACTGATGTTAAATCACTGAAGCTACTGACCATGCATGGTGGATTCAATCCCAAATATAGGATCCATAGTCATTATTTTACGCCCAGCGAAGGAAGAGACCTAGTGAGCCTCAAAGCCACTACTGAAAATGGAACATCTAAACTGCAAGAAAATGTTAGGAATATGGCCCAGAGGGAGAAAATACTTAGTGAATATCTCAGAAGCTGAGAACTGGAAGAGAAAGAACCATCATTGGAGATAAAGGCCCTGGATTGGATGTACCACCGACAGATTGCTGAAGAGGCTGATATGACCAAAACTTACCAATGGCTAGAGAGGACCAGACTGAACGACAGCACGGAAGCACTGATCATGGCAGCCCAGGAGCAGGCCTTAAGCACCAGAGTAATAGTGGATCAGATATCCTATACCAGGCAAGATCCTTGGTGCAGGCTATACAAGAGGCCCCAGAAACAATTCAGCATCTCAGAGCTGGGTGTGAGAGCCTATCAAGAAAGTAACACATGAAACACCTTAACACGTGACTATTGTAGTCACCTTTCAAGGTGGTGAAGGAAAAGAGAGATAGGATCCTGCGGGACTTCCAGATACAAACACACACAATGGTTGTGCCGTAATGACTGGACATTGTGATCATTGATAAGCAGCAGATGACAGCCGTAGTAATCGATGTGGTCATTCCAAATGATAGAAATTGTCATGATTCTGCACTGATGGTCTGATTATCCCCACCTGACGTCTATGCCTCACTGATCAGCTGCACCTGTTCGTCTACCTATATTAACCCGCTCCAGATCTTTGACCAGTGCCAGATTATTCGTTCGAACCTTTTGCTGAGACATCTTCTAGCGTTCTTTCTGCCTGCCTGCCTGCCTGTTATTACTGTTTACCCCTTGAGACCTGGATTTCTGCCTAGCCCCTGTCCCAGATTTCTCTCCCTTGGATTATGATTAGGTTCTGTCCAGCCATCAGATCTTCTGGTTTTGACCCCTGCCTCTCTAAAGACACCGATTTTGGATTACGGACTGGTATCTCTTTTTGCCTGATCTCCCGGCTCTGACCTCTTCTCTGCTTGCTCTGACTTCGTTTAAGGATCTATCCCCAAACTCAAAGCAGTAAAACACCTACTGGCTTTGCCGACGTATGGAGCCTCCTCCCCGGGGATTGAATCCCTCTCGTGCAAGCTGATCGGCTGCATCTCCGGATTTTTCTTCATCCTCCCTCGAGGTCAGTAACTTTCACTCTTTCTGTCTGCCGTCCCATAAACCATCCATAGTTGAACAGTAACGCTCATATTTCACCTCAGAAGATCTTGCTGTTGCT
Organism: Jordanella pulchra; assembly: GCA_034780135.1. Taxonomy (NCBI): domain Eukaryota; kingdom Metazoa; phylum Chordata; class Actinopteri; order Cyprinodontiformes; family Cyprinodontidae; genus Jordanella; species Jordanella pulchra. The sequence goes on along the minus strand of JAUZNJ010116600.1, from coordinate 6,798 downwards.
GGTCCTTCCCATCACCGACCCGGAAGACTGGTTAAATAAACTGTCTAAACGCACCTCGCTGTCTGGTTTTCTTTTCTGGGTCCGCAAATTTCACATCCCCGTTACAGAAAAATCAGGAAAAAGGGATACAAGAAATTGAAGAAATAGCAACGGCTCAGGAAAGACTTATAAAGAGCATTTAAGGTTAAGGCAACTGTAGTGCCAGGGGTTATTTGGAGCACTCGGGGTCAGTAACTACCAAACCGGAGAAGTGCCTCCAAAAGATAACTTGAGAGACATCAAACAACTACATACATAGACACCTATTTATATGGGAGTCAGTTTTTAGTCTCTTTTCTGCTACATATGGCCAGCCTTAATAATATCCACCATCTCAAATTAACTCTTATGGTGGCATTCAATAATAAAATATATTTCATGAGACGAGAAACATTAATTTAAAATACCCACTTGTTTAAAACAATAATATTTGTTTCAGATGCCTTAATGGCAGAGGACATCATGATCTGCCAGGCATGATTTTTTTTTCCACAAATAGAGAAACACTTTAGCACGTTATATTTTTTGTATAAAACATAGCTGCATATTTCCCCATTAGCAAGTTGGTTGTACCTCATAACTTCTCATCTGCATGGTTCACAGACAACTTATTTTTTTGTCTGCTCTTCCAGTTCACATTCTTTATAACTAAAAGAAGAAATAATATAATGATTTCATTTTTTTATTTCATGTAATATTCTGTATATGTAGTGTTGTTTTGGACTTTGTTGTACATTGTTTGAGTTTAAACCGTCACAGTAGATGGTTCACAGAGCATATTGTTACAATGTTATAGTGTAATCTGTTACAGTAGTGGATCAGTTAATAATTGAACATAGCTGTTTTGAGGTAGTGAAAATATGACCTGCTGAAAGTTCCTTTCCTTCCCTGTCACTGTAGTAGAAAAGTAATAAATAAAATAAAACAGTATTGCATATATAATTAGATTTTACTTGGTTAGATTAGATGTTAGAAAGAAAATACATTTGTACTCTGCTGTAGTTTTTCTGTTTGGCAGGATCTGTCACATTCTTCTTAAAAAGTATTTACATGTAAAATTTATCACCCCTTACTTTGCGTATCGTCCGGTTGATGTGACTTCAAGCAGCATAGACATGAGTTGTGAGAAAGGTGATAAGTAGATGCCACTAGGTCTGACCTAGTAAAAATGCTGGTGTGGCTTCTATTAAAAAAGTAATGAGAATGTTCATTCAGACATGAAGCCATCATGTTCAGTTTCCATCAGTTTAATTGAAAGAAGTGCATGCGGTTGGTGGTGGATTAAATCAGACCGGGGAGACCTTATTCTGCAACAATTGGTGGGTTCGAGAAAGAACAAATGCAAAATCCAATGAGCAATTATATAAGCGAATTTGCTTATTTGATTTGTTGTCTCAATTTAAGATAAGTAATGATGCTCCGTGCATTCAAAATGTCACATAATATGATTAGCTGTGGACCTGTCTAATTTAATAGTTTCTTTTAGCTACCTTGCCCGACTCAGACATTTGAATGAAACTTCATATTATTTGCGATAATTACAAAAACTTCTGTCAAGCAAAACTCAAAAACTGGATTTTTTGCTAGAAGTTAAATAATAAAGGACTGTGGCAGCATTAAACAGGTGCACACTTGCAGCAGCCTTGCAGAAGTATTCCACCCTTAAAGCATTTTTACATTTTGCCATGTTGCCACTATAAACTTCTATGTTTGTTTTTGCAGTGTGTCCAAATGAGTTAAGACATAAAAATGAAAATAAGTTACTGATTTACCTAGGCAATATTTAAAAATTTAAAAATTGTATTTTTACCATAACCCAAGAGCTGTTTGAATATATATAAAAGGATTTACCTGTAGCACCTTTTAGCCTGCCTAATATATTCACTACAACTAATAACACAGAAATACGGAATATCTTATTTTCTTTTGATGATCTTCCTTTAAAGCATTTTGACCATCTTTTAACATTGTGTTCAAGGTGTTTAAAGGTAATTTAAGGTTTCAGAACAATATTAGGAATGTGTTTGACATTTTAATTCTACTGAAAACCTATCAGACGATTAACTTCTGTTTCCTGTCAGGAAGTTCAAAATTTTTGTAACCCCGGTGATATCTTTATTAATGTAAACGTCTCAAATGATGACCGCTCATTATGTTTTGGTCTGGGAGCAGGCATACCCTCCAGATGTTTTTTGCTCTGCTGTGGTTTCAATGTGTTCTTCATCTTAAGTCCGCTGAGCATCTATCAGTGTCCTAATCACCCTGAAGCGATTCTACAGCTGGTCTGATGAATTTCAGCCAAGGTATTTGGTGTTTGATCCTTTTTACTAATGCTCAGAGCTGTCTATGTTTATCTAAAGGTTAATGGAAGGTTAATAAGACAGGGAGCAGTGAAATTTCAAAACCGTATTATGCAAATGATGTTTTCTAAAAAGAGTAATATGTTTTTTTGATTTTGCTTTCTTAATTAGCAGATTCTCTACACGTTGGTTTAAAAAGAGTCAATTCTGAGGTATGATTTGCAAGGAAATGCTATTTTAAAGTTTAAATTAGCTTATGACTGACACAGGAAAATATGTCTTGATTAAGGTGTCTTATTATTAATTCTTGGTGAATTGACAGTAAGAATTTTTTTTTCACCATCTTGCCTTTTTAATTTGCTCTTTTCTTTCTGTCTGGGCAGATTGTATTATGTAGAAAATCTAAACTGAGGGCAGTGCGTTCCAATTGGCTGGTGATGCGTTTAACATCATGCTGAGCTCAGCATCTAATCTGAACATAATGCTGCAGATGGGAACCAGACTGCAACCTGCAGTGCAACCTGCAGTGCACTCTTGTGATGTTCAAATGTCATAAAAAAACCTTGTTTCTATTGTCAAATATAGTTTTAAGCTGTATTGAGTTCAAGAAAAAAAGAGCTTAACATAAAAAAACTCAGACTTGATTCCAATTTTCGATTACTTGAATCTATAGCTTACACCCTGCTAAAGGGTATTTGCCTTTTTTTTTTCTTTTACCAAAAAGCACATTTTAAAATTTGCAGCTCCCTTTTGATAACATGCATGATTGTAAGAGTTTCAGACAAAAACACAACCATATACTTTTAGGAGAAATATTGCAGAGCGAGAAATTGTTTTATGTTTTTGTAAAAATTTCCCTCAGAGTTTCCATAAAAGCATAAATCTGACCAATTTTTAGGTTCTGTTTTATTTAAAAAAATGTATTTCCTTTTGTTGAATTTGGTTTCAATTTTGATACATTAGGAAATAACTGTTACTGAATTTGGGAAGTTTAAGTTAAGGCTTAGAGCAACAGTACACATTTTAAATATTTTTATCTGTTATTTTTCTTAAGATTATACAAATATTCTTACTCTTATTATGAATTCAACAACAAAATATCCTTTTTGATCTTTAATTTTTTGAGCTTACAGTGTAATAGAGGTATAAATTCAGTGTTCCGTCTTCCCTTCAGTTTCATCTTTTATAATCATGACGTTAGTTAGAGCTGTAATTGAGATGAGCTAATATGATACATTTACTCAACTCAAAAAAAAGTCTTGATTGTCATACAGTGTACACCAGCTCAATGAAATTGATGTTCAGCTCTCTCCTCAGTACACAGTCTTACATAAATAACAAAATAAATAACTAAACAAGGGATGCATTTATCAAAATATTATGCACCACGTGTAAACAATGTAAATCAGCAATGCAACCTTTAGCCTTATTTTTCTTAGAAATATTAATTTCACTTTGCTTAAGTTTATAAATGTAGTAAGAGATTGCTACATTTTGACAATGTAGCAGTTTTATCAATCAAAGAAGATTGATTAAAGCATCCTGTTCTATTGTTATGATTACGCTTTACTACAGTCTTGCTCAGCAGTATCAACATTTTCTGATTGTAAGCAGGACTAAAGAGTCCAGGAAGGTGGAAATTCAAAGGTGTTTGTTGTTTTTTTTCTAAAAAGTAAAAAACACAATTGAAATTATTGAAATATTTGTAAAATGTAGATTACATCCCCCAAGAAGAAGCAAGAACAGTTAGAAGTATCCATTCCTGAATTGAGCAATTCATGGCACATAGATGAAACATTTGCAGGAAACGGAGACATAGCGCTACGAAGCTCAGTGGACAGAACTGAGTGGAAGTTAACTTAGAATTTTAACCAATTTAGTTTAAACCTATCCAAACAATTAGAAGTAGTGTTCTTAGACATTTTATTGTACCACAAGTTTACCTGATACAAACAGTAGCTGTAACAAAGACAAATGTGTTGTACTTTAATTAGACTTTAACAAAAAAATGTTAAAATGGGTTTATAACAATAACCAGCTAAAGGAAGAAGACTGCACAGCTTTGAATACAGTTTAAAACGTCGTTAATACAGTATTTTTGAACTAACCCACACCAGAAGAGACTCTAAATACATTTATGTGGATGTTGTGGCAGTTTAAACAGCAAATGAAGATAAAAGAGATAAATCAGCAAAGATTAGGGTGCATACAAACATTGGTATTTGTTTGTGAGATTTATCTGTTTTTCCATTTTTTCCATATCGGCAAGAGTGTTATTTTACATGGCCACTGGATTAAATATTTTTTAGAAATACCTGTGTAAAAACAGGTCAGTTATACTGCTTCTGCGACTAAGCAATTTCCCAAAGTAGTTATGAAGTCAGATTTCCTTTGTTCCTCCACAGAGCTCTGGGTATGAGGAAAATGACTGAGGAAAAAGTTTGTGAAGCCTCTAATGCCCTTATTTACAGTTGGAATTCTGTCTGAGGATAGAGATGAAACAGTTGGATGACCCTGTGCTGTTTAAAAGCAAAAGAGGTGGTTAGTTTGTTGTTGCAGGAGGCTGACTTCCATGAAGATTAATTCTGAGGATGTGAGCTGGTCTTTGCTACAAAAAGAAGGGTAGACCAAGAGGAGGAAGTTTACAGAGACCTTTACCAGGATGTCAGTTTAATCAGCTCCTTATACTTTCTTTTCCTTTGAGGAAAAACGGAAGTGTGCATAAAAAATTTAGGACATCTCTTCCTTTTGTTAACACTTTCTGACTTTATCTGATACAATATTAAGAAGGCTGAGTTCTGCTTATTATTCTCAGAAGATGGTGTTTGTTTTTGCTTTTTGCAGGTCTTACTTTCTCCATGGGGTTGGATAATGGTAAAATATATTTTTTGGTCAGCAGTATTACTTTTTCTATATTGTTTGGTTTGGTTTGTTTAAAAAATAAAACAATCTTCTACTTTTTGTTTATAATTTCCCATAGGCCAAAAAAAAAAAGCAATGCAGAGCTTGCCTTTGCCCTCTGCAATTAATTCATTGTCAGAATAGTTGCTGTTCTTATTCAACAACTAACTGGCAAAAAAGTACTGCACTTTTGCTTTTACAATCAATTCTACAGTAATTTATTTTTTAGTTTAGCAGCAATTGCAAAAGGTTTTTATAACTTTAATTGTTTAATAATTTGATGAATTTATCATTCTTTCTTTATAATAAAATGATTGTCCCTCGTACTCCTTTTTTGTGTAGACCATTTGTTTGTGTAAGTAAAGGTGTGGACACAGAGGCGATGCTGAGCTTTGGGTTTTCCAATCTGATTTGTATTCTGCTTGTGTGTGCAACATGAGAGTGAGTGACTGGTGGTCAGAGCCCCTATATTGACTGCTCTGAGGATGTAATAGAGGCTGGGGGTGATGGGATCCTGGACATGAACACCCTCTTCTGTGGCGTGTGGATCAGAGCCAAGCAGGATAAAACCAGGGCACTTAATCATCTCACTGGCTCCATGCAGAGATGCACTGGGCTTTCTTTTTCAGAATAATACTCCTGCCTTAAATTAGATCTCATTGATCCCCCTTTTCTCTATAAGACCACAAACAGGATGGATGCTGGTTTTAATGGAGGGCAAAATAGAGACTTTGAAATACTTTAGATCTAAGTGTAAGAGGCAAAGCAAACAGGCAGAAACATATAGAGTTGATACACATTGACTTGGCTTTGAAAAGTTTAAAGAGTCTCTTTCAAAGGCAGCAAATATCTGTTTCTATCAATCTTATGGGTACTAAAAAGATGCAGACATTAACATGTTTTAGCGCTTACTGTATTCGCTGGTGAAATAACTACTTTGATAAATTGCATTGTAGATTCTCCTACTACCGTTTAGCTATGGTAACAGCTGCAAGGAGCATCAAACACATTTAACATATATAGTATGGTTTGTAAACGGATGTGTATTAACAGTTCTTGATAATTCCACAACTTTTTTCAATAACTTAAAAGAAAGAATTATGTTTTAATCAATAGGTGCAGATATCTTTAGATATTGTTCCAAACAAAGCTGGTAATGCTTTATATTTTATTCTTGCTAACCCATAAGCCTCTGCTATAATACATAGGGTTCTATGTATGCTCCAGTCTAAACCTTAAACTAAACCTTAAATGCCTTTTGTAGATTCTGGAGTTTGGGATATCTCCTTTGTGTCCGTTGCAGCACATATCTAAATTATAAATCATAAACAAAGTGTTATGTACAGTTGTGGTCAAAAGTTTTCATAAACCGGTAAAAAACATAATGTCATGGCTGTCTTAAGTTTCCAATAAGTTCTACAAGTCTTATTTTTCTGTGATAGAACACAAACTTGTTTGTCACAAAAAACATTCATAAAGTGTGGTTCTTTCATAAATTTATTATGGGTCTGCTGAAAATGTGACCAAATCTGCTGGGTCAAAAATATACATACAGCAA
>JAUZNJ010116589.1:5474-19536 GCA_034780135.1 Jordanella pulchra | reverse complement strand
ATTATCTCCTCTATTCTACTCAGAGGAGAACATTAAAGTAGGATAAACCATTGATCCCAGACCTTAACAATCAGAACTCCTGTTCTTTGGGCCTGCTGTGGCCTGCCATGGGATTATTTTGGCCCTTAAGGGTTTAAAGCAAAATATAATTTAATAAAGTAAAGACGTAGATTAGGTCAGGCCAGGCAGCATCACCTAATATAAGTCATTCCAAGTCTAAAATGCTTATATCACAGTTTTATTTGACAATAATTAATATTTTTTGTGTGTATTTAAACTTATATGTGTTTATAGATCTAAATGAAGTGGATTATTGTAAATTCTTTACTTAATAATAGTTGGCTTCATTGTCATCCTGTCTTTATCAAATGTAAGAAAAAGCATTAAAACTGTAGTATCATAACATACATCATTGATTTTGGACTCTAAAAGGCTGCTCTTTGATGGTTTTCTGAGCTTTAAATGAGGGTCCTTCACAATTTTCAACCTTTTGACAAGTGTAGAAAACACTCATTCTAGCACCCACCCCCCCCCCCTTTCATGTCATTGGACTTAGAACCTAGGGACGTATGGCAATATTGTTTGTTAAAATTGTTGACACTGAACATTTTTATAAAGAAATGAACGTCCAAAGAACAGTTCAGAAAATAGATAATAAAATAGAGCTTTCGTTTCAAAATTCAGATCTTTCTTTTCACAAATCAGAATGGTCTAGTTTGACAGAAAGGTACAATTATTAAACACTGTTGTTTCTCTTGTATTTAACAGCAAACATAATCTACCAGTTGAGAAAATAAATAACTAACCTAAAAAATAAAAACAATACATGGCTTACCTCATATTCACAACATCAAACCAACCTGCTTTGTGTTGCTAAAAATGATCCAAACAACATCACACAACTACTCCCTCCTTCCCATTGTTGTGTTGTGCAGGTGTGGGAAACGTCCTGCTTGCATAACCCAGACATGAAGTACTGTAACAGATCCTACCGACCAGAAAGCTCAAAAGGACTCACGCCTTAACCTAAAGGCTGGTTATTAAGCTCATCTCAGCTACATTCTGGATCAAACTGAGATGTTGCCAACACGCTTCCATGCAGCTTTTGTACCTAATATTCTGGCCGAATCTAGGGTGGATTGTAGGTTAAATACTGCCAGCTGAGATGTAAAGACGTGGAAGGACAACATTTTACACAGCTGCGTACTGTGTAATTGTATCTTACAAACACTTTCCCTCGGTGTACAGTTTGTATGCCTGTACTACCCTTTTTTATGTTCGTCAACTTGGAAAAAAAACAACCTGCACTTGTTTCATTCTGTGAAAAACACATTGACAAAGAGCAGAGATGTAGATTGCTCAGTCTGGTTAAAAACAGAAAGAAAAAAAAAGCTTAAAGGTTAAAGACATACGTTTGTTGAATTTATAAAGATAATCTTGTAATCCTTTCATGTGCTTTTGGATTCAATCTAATACAAACAGCATTCTTATTCTTTTATGGCAGCGCATCTGTCACCATCCCCTATTTTTATACATTTATATGAAGATTTTAAACTAGCTTTACTCTGAAAAGTATTTATGTGTGAAAATGAAAAATAAAAAAAAACTTAAAGAAAACAGGCTCCTGTAGAGCAGATGCTGCCTATCATCTTATTTAAACACCCAGACAATAAAGAACAGGGATCACAGCAACAGTTTGCCATAAAGACAATGTTGCATCCTAATGGCAACCAGGCAAGAAAAGTTTTTCATTATTAGATCATTAAATATTTAATATTGATGACCTTTTGAAGTTGATTTGGATTAAATAGTGTTGAAATTACAACTATTTAGATGGAACCATAATTTCAGACTTTTTTCTACCACTGCCTTAAAAATGTTAAATACAGCTTTCAGCCCTTTCAAATGAACTGGACATTTAGATTAACTTGCTGAAGTGCGTCTTAAAATATGTAATAGTCATTTTGCAAAATTTCTAGCGTCAAAAAAAAGGAAAAAAAAAAAAAAAACTGCCAACAAAATCATAAAAACAAGGGTGTCAGATATAAAAGTGCCTCTTCCTGTTTTCTCTATAAGCAGATGATCATTTGGAAACGGCATCAACACCACATCCCAGAGCTTTATGATCAAACACCGTTGGGATGAATCGACTAGAAACATCTACCTGCTGTCTGAGCATTGCCCTCGCTGGTTGACCTGGGTCTCTATTTGTAAAACATAGAGAGACATCTAAAAAATATCTTAACATTGTTTAAAAGACGGATGTTTATTTTACTGAAATTTATTAGAGACAAAGTAAAATATTTTAGCTTTTATTTCTTATCAATCTGATGATTAAAGCTACACAATATAATGTCATTTAATGCACTAAATACTTGGTTTTGCCTGCAGTTGCATAAGTTACTGCACGGCATAGAGGCCATCAGTCCGCAGCACTTTGTGGGAATAAAGGAATCCAGAATGCTTTGATAGCAGCTTTCAGGTCATCTCTAATGCTGGTTCTGGTGTCTCTCATTCTCCTTTTGACAGAAGCTCATAGATTTCAGGGGAGTTTTCAGGCCACTCAAGAACAAGAACAAGATGCTCACTGAACCAGCTTGTGGAGAGGTGCCACCTCTTGCTGGAAAGTAAAACCAGCGGGTCAGCAGAGGGAAGCAGGGAGTGCCCTAGAATTCCTTGGTAGATGGTAGAAAACATAGTGGACCAACACCAGCAGATGACATGGGAGCCCAAACCATCACTAGCTGCGTTTCCATTAACCATCACAATTCCATTCATTGTAATTACGAAAATAAATTTGATAAATGCAAACACTGCAATTTAAAAAAAAAAAAATTTTTTCCATGAAAACGTTTTTTTTCACACTTTGATGAGGTTGTTTCAGTCACACTGAAATTATTATATTTTATAAATATTATATATATATTTTTTTATATTATCTGCAAATGGACATTAGCAACTTTTAAAAAGATAACGGAGCAGCATAGGGCCTTGGCTGAAATATGGATATATCTCATCGGTTGACCTCAGCAGCAGCCATGTTGCTTCTAAGAGTAAAGAACGTATTCACGTGCAATTTCTATTGCATTTCTTATTTAATGGACATACTGCAATTGTAAAAAGTGTTTCAATTAGCAGAATAGTGGCATAGTTTTGCGTACAATTTTAAAGGAAACAAAACTACTGACTGGAGAACCTTCCCAATGGACTTCAACGAGTGATTTTTGTCTGATAACAGGACTTCGGATCATTGTAATGGTGTCAGTGTGGTGACTCTCGATGTACAACCCCAGCCTCAGCCCACTCCTTGTGAAGCTTCCCCCTAAATTCTTGAAAGGATTTCCCTCAACAAGCCTCTCAAGGCTGCGGTTCACCTTGTTGCTGGTGCACCTTTTCCTGCCATAATTTTTCCTTCCATCCAGTCAGTTCACATACGTGTAAATTGGAGGAAAGATGTGTTTGAACAACCAGCTTCTTCGAATTGTACGTTTTGCAAGTGGACTATAACTCACAGCAAAGTCTTGCATTACGACTGGAAGATATGACCTAAAAATCTTATCACGGTATTTTGTGGTACTAATATTCGTGATAGTGATAAAAACATTCCTCATCCATTCAATTAAGTCATTCTTAGGTAAATGTAAAGAGTCCTACAGTAACAAAAATTACTCTTAAAAAAAAAACAAATCTAAAATAGGCTTTTTCAGGACATGGGTTACATAAACAATAGTGATTTATGTTACTAAACATCCCGTAGTAACCGCATTCAATCATATTCTACTAATTTGCCAAAGCCCCAATAAAAAGAATTAAAAATTAAAGAAAAAGAATAAAAATATTAAAAATGAGATTCACATGTCAAAAATGTAACTTTTTTTGTCTATAAGTTTATCACAATGATGATATACTCTCCAATAAATGACCACTTCCACCATGCATGAGACGATCGTTCCCATCGGTCAGACTTGACTTCAGCAGCGCAGAACCAGAAATGGAGGAAAACTGCATGAAGCAGCTCTGGTTGCAGGTTTATCCTGCTCTTGTAGCTTTATTCAGAGCATCTAGAGGAGCTCATTTAATGTAAATATTTTATTTCAAAGTTGGTGACCATGTCTGTGAAGGCGTCCCTTTGGACCAGTGGGGAATCTTCCCCTTGCTGGCAGTGATGTTCAAAATCCACACGTATGATTCTGACACTATGTTAACCAAGGAGGGAAACACACAGTAAAACAGACCGAATGTTGCAGGTGTCAGAGACACTGAATTTTGTTCTTTAATCATCTGTAAGCCATTATTATCAACAAAAGAAAGAAAAGGTTGGAACATATCACTCAATGTGTAATTATTCTATATAGTATTTTTATATACATATTTTTTAGATGACTTGCAGAAAATTATATATTTTAAGGAGAAGATGTACCTGTAATTTAGTCCTTGACACCTTTCTGAATGCATTGAGCTGATTTCCTGTTTCTAAGGGATGAGATCAACTAAACATTACATAACAAATCTGACTCTACTTTCTCCATCAGCTGCAGCACTGATTTAGGCTTCACTAGAGATCATGGAATGCATAGAGGATTGAAAAGCTATTTGCAAATTCAGCAGAACCTTTAGTGAAAGTGTGTTCAATCTCTTGCAAATACATTTATAAACCTTTTCACATGTTGGTTTTTACAACGTCGTGCTGTCACCACAACCTTTGATATTTTATTGATCGGAAACTGCTTCAATAATACAGTTATTTAGAGCCTCCTTTGTTCTGCTATCCCTTGAGAAATTTTAACAGGAACTTTGTGTATTGTTAGACGTCTTTGGTAGCTTTAGTGTAGAGTGGCAACTTTTTACTATGAATTAGATGCTGACCGGTAGGAGTTGCTGCAGCAAGTAGCATACTGTATGTTAATTTATTTTCAGTTTAACATAACACACATTAATGGAACAAAAGTGTCTCCCTGCCTGCTATACATACACACACATATATCTATATATATATGTATATATATATATATATATATATATACATATATATATATTTATACGACAAGTTGCAGAAACCTAAGGTGGCAAACACATGAAAACGACGAAACGGATAAACACATGTAATGCAACCTTCAAAACAGGAAACTAAAAACAAAAGAAGCGTGCTGTAAACAAAAAAGAAACTACCTGAAAACGTGCAGAGATGTGATGCCAAGTCCAAAACACGCAAACAAAAACAAAAAAACAAGTGCAAACGTAAAAATGCTGCAAAACAAAAAAATGCTGCAGGCCCTAAAAAAAGAAGCAAAGACTTGCAATCAACCAAAAAAGCAAAAATAAATAAATAAATAAATAAAAATAAAAAATGCAGCAATCACAGAGAGACAATGATGGAAATAGTACAAAAAGCTGCAAACGTGCCCTAAAAAACAGAAGTGCTCTGAATCCCTAGATGGAGTTAAATGAAGAACTATGTGTTTTGGACTTTGCATCACACATGTGTTGGCAGCTCATTTCGCTGTTTGCTGCACGTTTTCTCCTATTTGCAGCCTTTTCATTTGCATGTTATGATGCTGTGTTTTAGAGGGTGCATCCCTCGTGTTTTTGCAGATTGTTTTGTCGTTTACTTGGCGTTTGCACCTGTCAGCCTCCGTAGAAACCTAGTATCAGTAGCTGCAGCTAAAATCAAAACTGCAGTGAAATTAGATAAATTTTAACCTTAAATTCACTTAGAAGATGTTTGCAATGAGTGCAAATACAGGAGGCTCCTACCAGAAACTGTAGTCGTTGCTCCTCTGTTGGTTCCTCCTGCTGGGAGGAGGTCGGGCTAAGGCCCGGTGGGGGCGTCACTTGCAGCCACGACTCCCCCGCCTCTGCCGGAGTCTTCTCACACCTGGATGGAGCTTCATCTAATGCCACACGTGGGGTCTCCGCTAAAACCTAACAAGGGCAACAGTAAATAAAAGAAAAGTACATTTATACCTGATTAGCGTAGCGACAAAACTGTAGAGTGAAACCTAAATCTGCAGGAAGGGGATTAGCACTCAACCTCTTTCCAAGTGGTCCAACTACAATCAAAGAATAATCCAGGGGAATCCCTTGATCCTCCAACATGACTGAAAGACATTGGCGGCAAGTCTGTCCTCACTAATTACCCTCAGTGTAATGACTTGCATGTATCTCTGAAGCTATTTCTGCTTGATTTTTTCCACATTTATTCTAAAAATAAACCTTATATTGTTCTGCAGCCTGAGGTGCAGGTGGAGGAAAAGTTTCTACTGAGCGAAGGATCGGGAATCAGTACCTAATTTTAGAACAAACTTACTAATACTCTGAGTAAAACTGTGCTAGTGCAGCCAAGGCCATGGCCCAATAACAGGATCTAAGATGTTCGTCCACGTGCAGAAAGAGAGGCCCTGCTTTACTCCTCTTTAGTTTAATACAGACTTTCTATAACTGTTTATCAGGCATCAAGGCCTTATAAATAATTTTGACCAATCAGTGACATATGATTGATCTATCTTTTAAGTTAGGTGAGGATGTCTTAGGTTGATGTTCTGGGTAAAATGCCAGATGGTTTAAAGGCAGAGATGATAGGCCTTCTGGAGTCTCTACAGTCACGTAGAAACATCAGCTTCATTCCTTATTTTTATCATCCTGGGTTCATGATAGATTCTGTCTCATCCCAGATGAAGACAAAGCACAGCTCCCCACATTTTGAATTTAGTCAGACATCCTCGCACCAGTCAATCCTCACGCGACTCCTAATAAGCTTGCAACACCTCATACTGCACACACTGATTAAACAGGTTAAAGTAGGTAGAATTAGATCCGATCGTCTAGCTTGTGTTTTCTGTACTGTAATACTTTGATTCTCTGCTATTCTCTGTTACTTTAATGAAGTAAAGTCCCTTCGACAAGATGGCAGCAGAACTAGTAGAGTGAAAAGTATTGAATGTGTTAACATGGTGCTGAATGTTAGAGAAGTCGCTTCATTTTTTTTTAAATTCGTTGTTGATCATATATGAAGAAGAGGTCTTTTTTTAATCAAAGGGGTGAGATTATGGTATAATATCCATTCTTCCTATTTTATCAAAAATAGTGTTTACTTAATTCAACTTTCTTCACTCAGAATGTTGCACACCTAGAAGACTTCACAGTTAGGGAAGCTAGACTTCCTTAGGCTCAAGATGATTTCAACATCGACGTGTTTTGCTCAAACTGCACCTTTTTTTGATTAAGCTGTATGAGAAGAAGCTCTCTGCATGAGTTTAAGATAGTAAGAAAAATTTAAGTCGGACCAGGACGGAGCGACTGAGGGCTGTCATATTGTATAGTTCGGCTCTTTCAAAAGACCAAACAGTACCGACTAAGTGATTACCAAATATCTCTCTTATTTAACTGTAAAATGCATAGTCTATATATTTTCTTTTCTATAACAATGACGTTAATTGTTCTTTCTAACTTGACCTTCAGTATAATCGTGTTTCCTTTTATTTGCTGCAGGAAGAACTTTTACAAGACTTGGTACATTGAGTTTTTTATCCATGAATCAGTGTGTACATCCTTTTTTTTTTATTTGTTTATATCAGCTGTATCATATTACTTTACGCATATATCCTTTGGCAAACCTTTACCGTTTTTCTAATATTCATAAAAACAGTTTTGGTGTAATTACCATCCAAACCGTCATTAATGATCGGTAAAGAGACCATTTATTAATTATTTACAGATAGGAAATTAATGTTTGATTCATTCATAAATTGCATCTAAATCATTTATAAATGCTAAATAGATTGATTATGAAAGGGTTAAAACAAAAAAATAAAAGGCTATGTTTAGGGCAGTATAAATCAGTCATATTAGGTTAAGATGTATACAGGCTTGAAAATAAAATTAAGGGCAAGGTTTATATTACTCGAATATTTATGATTAATCTGATATGCTCAGAATCTTCAGCATTGGCCATTTTTTTTGTGCAAAGTGAAAACTTTGACACAGAAGGGCTTATTTTACCAGAAAAGTGAGGTCAGCTTAAAAAAGTGAGGAAAATCTCCCCGACCTCCCTCTTCTTTTATGGAGTTCTCTGTAACTGAGGTATATTTAGTTTGAGGTTGTGGTCCAACTGTTTTATGCATGTTTTTATTGTTTATTTGCTTTTATTTTTCTTCTATTCTACTGTCTATTTCATGTTAAGCACTCTGAATTGTCCATGTACTGAATTGTGCTAAACAAATAAACTTGCCTTGCCTTCAGGTTTAGTTGGAGGGTTAAGGTGTGAATTAGGAGGCTAAAGAATAAGTATAAATGATTGAGAATTTTCACTATTAGATAGAAATAAATTGTTTAAATTAAACCAGATCAGGCTACACGTGTTGAAAAAAAGCGAACCTGTGATATTTCCACTCAAGGTTATCCCCCTGGTCTATGCCTACTCTGGTATGTTAGACGTTTTTCAACTGACACGGTTTATAAAAATGACATTCTGTAATCCTCTTGTTGTTTTCCTACAGCTAAACTTCTCTGCAACAGAGCAACTGTTTAGCTGAGATGATAAGTTCAAAGCAGATAGAAACGGTGTTCGGATGATATAAATCTAACATGATTTAGGTGAATAACGTTGTAGAGCTGACTGTTATGTAAGCTCTTATTTATACTGGGCTGAGGGTACAAAACAGGATCCGGCAGAGAGCATCTGATCAACATTTAGTTAAAAACACACTGACTTAAAAAAAGGTTTAAGTTTAAGAAAAACAGGCTGTAAGTTTTGTTACTACAATAAAAGCCTTTATTTGTTCTATAATCAATGAAACCTAAAACATGTGAATTTCTGGCAATATTCTTTACTAAAATATCTGCAGCGACGTCAGTTTCAGGATCATTTTATGAATATTTACATCAGCTGATCTGAGTACATTTAACACTGAAAAGACAGTAAAATATACAAAAATAAACAATCCAATAAAGTTGAGTTAAAATAATAAAAAAATAGTTTTGGTGTTTCTAATTTCTATAACTAACAAAAATGATTAAATAATCTAAATCTGAGGAGACAAAGGCTGATGTTTACGTTTTAAATTTGAATTAAGTTTCAGTTTAGGATTTCTAGGAGAACAGTTCATTAATTATAACGAAGTTTTAATAAGTAAACAACTTTAAACATTTCAAGCTCCCTCCTTTAACACATTCTGAAGTGTCTTCGAGCAAGGCACTAAATCCCACGTTTCCTACCAACCTGCCTCTCAGTGTATAAATATGTGAATGTTACCCTGATGTTAAAAACCATCAAAATGTACTAAATTTACTCGATATATTTATTTTACCACTCACTCATTACGAGTCAATTTATTAAAATATGCTTTAAAGGAGAATTATCGTCTGATGATTTAAAACTTTAAGGAAGAATGAAAGTTACTTTTCTTTTGTATCAATGAGGTGAGACTGAAAACACAGAGATGTTCAATGGAAAGCAGCTGTTTTTACCTTTTAAGTTTATATATAATTCAGCTTAGAAAATTTTCTACATTTACTGATGATGTTAATAATGTACCTAAAACTGTAAAATCATTAAAAACAAAATACAGAACAGAGAGAGAAAAGGAAAAAGCAGAGCTCATCTACATGTACAAAAAAGTTATGGTTTTAATAATAATGGCCTTATTAAGCTGCTAAATACATTTCAATATGGCACCACTTTCAGTCAGTAATCATTTGTAAAACAAAGGTTATTTTTTCCCATTATATTTACATCTTGAACTCTTTGTTTAAAGTCTGTTATATTAGTTTTTCAATCTTTATAATTTACTGTAATTAGTTCTCTTTGCAACTAGTTTCACATCTAATGATATATCTTTGTAATAAAAAAAAAACCCTGATTTGACATGATCCTAATAAGGGAAACAGTAGAGTTAATGGAACCTCTATTTCCACAATCTTCTGGAGTTTCCACCTGGAATCTGTGTGCATGGTGTCCTATTTCCCACATTATTCCCAACAACATGTTGTTGATACTTGACATTGGTCATTTAAAAAGTCAGAAATACTACGAGGGATGTAAAAATACCTACCTTTTAATTTCCAATGAATTTATCTGATATAATATGATGGATAATTTGGAGAAATGTATACAGATTTGCAGAAGGATCTGGTTTTCTTAACGATTGGCTGAGAGTAATGAGACTTTTTTTTTTTCCTTTTTCTATACATGGAAACATGTCTGTGTTCTTCAGAGAGGGGGAGGCAGAAAAACCTCCAGCAGATATGATGAAGGAAGGAAAAAAATGTCCTTTTGAGCTTTTAATCTGCTTCCATCATTAAAGATTCTGGATTCAGAAATGCCGGCTGCTATGTGGTAAACTACGTTAGGAAAAGGGTTACACTGGTTTCAGCTTCTGGCAGAAGGATACCATCTCTACCTGTTTTAAAGCAGCTGTACTTTAACCTTGTATATAGTATTTTTGCTACAGTAAGAAAAAATAAAAATGGGTTTAAATTGGTATTGTCTGGTTGGGTATTTATGACAATTTTAAGCGATTCATACATAAATCTACTTTGTTAAGGTTTCCGGGGCAACTGCTTTTTTTGCATGCACAATATTTCTTAACAAAACCAAACAATTTCATGATGGAAAATTTTTTATTTATTTTTTTTTTTACACTAAATACCTTGAACCGTTTAGATATAAATACTTAAACATGCAAGGATCTGAAAAAAAAAGATCAAAACAGATGAAAGAGTGTCAGTGTAAACTTCAACGAAAAACAATTATCTTTGGAGAACAAAGATAAGTTGGGTGTTTTATTGTTTATTTTGTTTCATTCTGTCTGATTTTAAACTATTTATTATTTTCTTCATCAAAGCTTCTTTATTTTTTTGTTGTCTTTCTTACACTAAAGTTTTTTTTTTGCACACTGTTGTTTCAGTTGAAAAAAAAATACAAATTGTAAAGAAACTGTATGATAGTTTATTTAATCACTTTATATATTATAGGCAGATAGAGAGGTAGAGAGCCCTAAAATCAAATTTTACTTTGGGTCCCATGGAGGTTTAGGCTGGCCCTGCAACTACTTTTCAAGCTAAGTGGTCATTATTTTTGCAATAGGCTACAGAGAAGCTTAAGACAACCTTTAAAAATATGAAACACCCATATAAGTTAAATAATATTCATTTATTAAGGAGCTACAGATGTTATGGATAATATAGCCCACAGGATTCCAAAGTGCAGCCCCTGAAATAATTTAGTAAGGCCCCTAAACACAAAAGGTGCAGAAAGGTACAAATCCTATAATAATGTAGGGGGATACCTTTTGCATGTTTAAAAAAAAAAACAAAACTAATTTCCATGGAAAAAAATTACAGAATGTCCTTAATGCTGGAAGTAGAGTTAAATCATTTTCTAGGGCAACAAAACAAAAACAACAACAAAAATCTTGACCCAAACAGTAAAGAACCTGAAGTTTTTACTGAGGCCAAATTAGATTTTAAAAGCAACCTTAAGTCATTCAAAACAGCTAATTTCGCCAGACTTTATTACATATAAAAAAGAAAATGCTGCTAACGGATGTTTTTTTTTTTTTCTTTGACTAGAAAATTGTGGCAGTTCTTAACTGTGAAACATTAAATTAATTGAAAGAAAACGCATTGATCACCAGTTTGAGTTGATAAAGTGAAAAGTGACTCATTTTCATTTCTAGCAATCTGAATGGTGCATTTTCTAAACATGTTAGTTTATTAAAAAATCCCAGTTTAAAATAAATATATTTAAACTGAACTCAGATCTCAATCACCTATCAGTGGGAACCCTTTGATGAAGAAAAGTCAAGTCAAGATGAAGAACAGCAGGAGCCTGAAAGCGTGGTTAAGATAGTAGCGCTGTAGATCACTTGTTCTTGCAAACTTGTTCCTACATCCCACTGATGCGGTCCGTGGATCCTGGAGAATCTGGTACAACCTGGGCCCTGTCGTACTAAAGCAGGGTCAGTTCCCATTCAGCCGGCCCTGGATGCCATAAGCACATTGGTGTAATCCCTGCAGACTACTGAAACGGGTAACTGGATCACTTCTTTTAAAAGCACCTTAATGGATTGGCCTGGTCGTTGATTTTCTTTTTCAATGCAGAGCATATCAATGTCCATCAATCAAACCTTCAACGCCGCCGTCCCTGGTTTTTGTTCTGTCCAAATTCTGCTTCCAGGACGATCCAAACTATGACGGTTACAAAACCCCTGTATGCGACAGGCTGCACTCACTAGGCCTCGTGCTTTCTGATTTGTAAGAAAGCGTCAGTCCATCATAAACAAGGTGGGTGGGGGGTGATTTACACAGGGTTTGCTGAAAATAATTTTAGATTTGAAAGAGAAATCTGGAGAGATGCAAGTCACCCAGTTATACGCTGAGACTTGTACAAATAATTTAGAAAAAAGGGTGAATCAGGCTTGTAATTGAAAACATCTCCAACAACCTTAAAGCTGCTTTTGCAAAACCCTAATTTGTGACGACACCATTTCGTTTTTCTCCTATTTAAACCCTGCTGAGTTTCACATTCACACTGAATGGACGCAGTTAAGAGTCAGTTAAACAGAACCAGAACAAACAGCTCATAAACCTTTAAGACAGAGATCCAGATTAAGAGGAAAAACTTACCCCTTTAGTGTGATCTGTGGCAACATCTAGGCTTCCCCCTTTGGCCTGCTAGTTATCCAAAGCAGGGTGAGATGGAAAAGTCTCTAGTGTGGCTGCAATCTTACCTACCATCCAAAACCCTCTCACCGCTGCTACAGCAACAGAGAGCGGATTACTGGACTGTACCATTCTGTTAGGAGGGGATTAGAGTTCACACAACATGGCCCCTTTCTGGGAGTGCGTGTGCCACTGGAAGTGCATGTGTGCGTCCCACAGATGAGAGATTACCACAATCGGCATTCTCACTTGAGCTTCACAGACGGAGGAGAAATTTGCAATAACATTATCTGTAAATCAAATGAGTGCCTTTAATGTTATGTAAAGTGATTTTTTTTTTTTATCAAACGTAGACCGCCTCTTTTTGATGTATATCCCTCAAAAGGACGCTAGAAGTAGAAATTATGAACCAGTGCTCAAGCTTCACATATCAGCATTTTTCGATTACAGACAGGAGGTAGATTGCAACAAGAGAAATTTATTAAATATGTTTTTTTTTTTTTCTGGTTTAAGGGGAGAGACTGATAACTCAGAGACAATGCAGCTGTGTAGCAGCGGCGAGTACAGAGAAGATCAGCATCACACGCAGAGAGGATCAGAGGGTATGACTTTGGTGGCTTTGATCAGGCCCAAGTTAAAGACGGAGAATCGCCTCATTATGGCTGGTAGCAGATTAGTATCAAGTCCAACGACAAGCCATTACATAATACTGCAAAACGGCCTCTGTGCCAATATAAACAGAGAAAACCTCTGAAAGCTGCATTTATCAGCACCACAGCAACTTTAACCCTTACTGTGTTTGAGAGGCAACAGGACAACATCTGGTTATATAAGGAAGGGTACAGGCTGCTGCGTTTGTTGATTAACCTAAAAAAACACTAATTACTGCAGGACTCAAGGTTTATGCTGAATAGCAGTGTGGAGTTAGTATTGGGATGTTTTACCTTCTCCTGCCCCGACTCCTTGGCGTTTTCCTCAGCCCTCTCAGTACCGTCGCCATCGTGCCGCTGCCGGGTGGAAGTGACGGACAGCTGCCTCTGAAGCCGCAACACCTCCTTCTGAGACTCTCTGAGGAGCTTCTCATACTCCAACGGAGGCGACTGGACATGGGAATCCTGTGAAACAAGGTCAGGAAAACATTAGGAAAACTTTCGGTTTCACAATCAATTTGCCAGAAATTAGTTTTTTTGGTCTACATGATAAATAAATACATTTTAAGAAGTTGTAATAACATAAATTATGCGCCTGACTAGTTCTACATTAAAGACACTCAGTTTAGAACACCTTAATATAATACTTAAAGCGTACAACTATTATTAATATAAAAGCTAAGATCAACATAGTTTCTTTTAAAGTTGGAAACTTTCTTTGAATTATTTAGCAAAGCCTTTCTTTCAGCGGG
>JAUZNJ010116578.1:0-19536 GCA_034780135.1 Jordanella pulchra | reverse complement strand
AGGTATTCCGCGGTTCCGGCGGAGCACCGAAGTTCTTGCTCAAGCACCGTGCTTGTGTAATCGAAAACCGCGCAACCAGTGCTGAAACAGGTTCCGCCACCAGAACCGGCACGGAGCCGCTGCAATGGAAAAGCCCCCAGAGAGCAGAAACAAACCGGATCATGACATGTAGACTCAAAAGATCACCACTAGTTTTATGTTTCGTTTTCTGTTTTGTTTATTTTGTAATGCTAAATTCACTATTTATTTGTACTTAAAATGTAAATACTCTTGAAAAACCCAACTTTAAATGAACTTCTACTGAAATCTGAATAATAATCTGTTAGTTCCTGCTTCAGAGGGTCAATAAACTGAAGTGGTATAGACGGACGGACGGAAGGACCGACCGACTGTCCGACCGTCTATACCACATTGTTTTATTGATAGATAGGTAGGCAGGCAGGTAGGTAGGTTGGTAGGTAGGTAGGGTTTTTGAAAGTTTGGTAGATTTTTTAATTCAGAATCAACCTAAAACGGATAAAGAATTTCAAGAGTTTGATATCAATTGAAATATAACATTTGAAAGCAAATTGGACAGATACTCTTTTTGTTCTAAAACATAAGACCATAAAAAAACATAAAAACAACATAAAAACATTTACTACAACCTTGCAGTTGCTGTAAATGTTCTTCAAAAGGACAAAAATATACAGAATAGGGCTTAGGTTAAATAAATTTTGAATATCGATGAGTTATTTAAAAACGGATAACACAAGTGTTTTGTGTGAACTTTATATGGAGCTTTATGCCACAGCCTGTCTAACTCATGTTCCATATTCACATGAACCCTGTGTGTCCTCTTTCTGCCACATCAGCTCTGGTTTCCATATGGAAGATGTGACAGCACAGACCAGTTAATCCCCTGAACTCTTTTAAAAAGCCCTTCTTATGTGAGGGAACTCGAGGAGTTAGAATCAAAGTCAAGGGGTCGTGTTTTGCAATTGTGCAGCAGTTAACAGCTCCACCCAGTAGTTTGCCTTCTGCCGTGCTGACTGAAAACCACTGAATACAAAGCATGACAGGTTCAGACTTCTGAGCGGCAGTGTCTATGTGCTTGGCTCTGTGCTCCACAACTGGTCCCAGTAGAAGGAAACTTCTCAATTGCCAAGCCAAGACCACTGGAGTGATGAAAAGATAACACCCCCCACGCCACAGCCACCTCTGCCACCAGACCTCATGCAGCGACTGAACATTTGTCAGCAATGACAGAGCTAGATTGGGCCAAAAGGATATGAGTGGGAAAATTCAAAACCTGCTCATATTTCTGTGGAGGTGAAAGGATTTGTATAACACATTCAAATTTGATGGATTTTCCCATGTTCAGAACGGACAGTCGTTTTTTGTTAACATCTTCAAATAATGAGGCTCTTATGTGTAAAGCCCCTTTTTCACCTGTGTTACAGGGTCCTGTTTCCAGTTGTCAGGTAGGGATGCTGTGCAAACCATCTCTTCGTCTGTCCCAGGCTTATGGAAAAGCACTGACTTGCTGGCTTCAAAGAACCACGGTAAGAGCTTCAACTATTGCAGCAGTCAGGCAAAAAACAATCTTTTCTTCAGAGTGTCATCTCTCACAGCTTTTATTTAGATTTACTTGAATTGTTTGACAAAGAAATTTGGTAAATGAAAGTTGTTAGTATTACTTAACATGACATTTGACTGTTTTGATCTTTGCTCTGTTGGAAATCAAGGTTCATCACCAAGTTGCTAAATCAATCAACTTGGTTTAACACAAGTAAAACAAAAAAAATGACTTAACTATCTTTCCCCCTTGGTTATGAGTTCACTTAAATCTGATTCTTGTTTTACAGGTGCTGAAATGGAACATATATTTTATTCTTTTTTAATTTTCAGTCAGATCGTTTTAGCGGGGACTCAGTTCAACGGGTACAACTGTGATGCAAACTTGCACAGTCGCTTTCCTGGTGAGAAACTGAAATGAAAAAAATAGGACTTTTCCTTCAATTAATTACTGAATGCAGATGGAATTATATTTTTTCAAATATTTATTATAATGTTTATAAGGTAGATCAGAAAACAGAGAAATCTAGCTGTGTGTTTGAAAAATGCAAAAAGGTGAAAAAAATATCAGAATATTTTTGACATGTTGGTGGTGTGTCTGTCTATATGTGCCTTTTTTTCAGCCGAAAGGGATATCAGTGTGTACTGTGGTGTTCAGACCATCACACTTAAGGTCAACTTTTGCCCAGTTCTTTTCTCCGGCTACACTGACTCAGATTTGGCTCTAAATGGACGCCATGGGGATGCACACTGCCGAGGATTTATTAATAACAATACATTTCCCACTGTTGTGATCTTTAGTATCAGCCTAGCAACACTGGAGTCCTGTGGAAATGCCCTTGTGGTAAGAAAAAGTAGATAAACGCTATCTGTTTATGCTGTGACTAATGTTGTTTTGATTGAAAGCAGTTTAAACTGAAAATCATAAAATATATCTATGTGTTAATCTAAACACAAAGAAAGGAAAATATTTTTTACCATTTGAATTAAAACAAATTTTCTAAACTCTTGTTTTCCTTAAACTTTTAAAGAAAACCACGGGGGGGAGCTCTATATTTTCATGATCGGGCCCACTAAAACATTTCATAATAATAAATGTGCTTGTTCTCATTCTGGCGCCTTCCTCTGTCATCTTTCCCTCCGTGCTACCATGCGAGCATCAACCAGAACCACATGAAAAATAGCGTAGTTTAAAGATAGACATTTATTATTAATATTGTTTATTATTCATATTATATATTTTTTATTTCCCTATGGGATAAATAAACTATTGTTGACTTGAATTGAATTGATTTAACACACATATATAGTAAACAATAATATAGTTACTTGTACCTTTGTTCTCAGCTTTGTTCTGGAGTGAAAGCACTGAAAAGAGAAATACTTGTTTTACCTTACAGGGGTAATTAGGGTAACATGTAAATATGAGCATATTAAGTAGGGCTGGAGCCATAATATCACCCTGTCTTTGTCGTTACTACTAGTTTAACATTTTTTGTATGACTTCTCAATAATTTACCTCAAATGTCATAAGTCTAACTTCAAAACGAAGAACACAAACTATGGTGACCGTGTTCTCCTATGAGACATCAATTTGAACCCTGTCCTACAGACTGATAAAGCTAAACCACTAACTAATCCTGGTTGGTGCTGGCACTGGAGAAGCAAACCTGCTACTTTAAACTGCAAACTCAGATAGTTCAGCACACACCACTTCTCGCTAGCAAAAGTAATGTTACCAGAATTAGAACAAATTAATAAACTTCTGTTTGAGACGGTAGGTCATTCATTCATTCAATCATTCATTCATTCATTCATTCAACTGATTCACAGTTATTGATAAAAATGCAGAGGTATTGGAACTTAATTCATTTTGAAGTGCACTGTATAATGTAAGCAACCAAACAGTATTTTTAGTCAAGCGTCTAAAAAACCAGCCACATGCTGCAAGTCTTGTTTTCACCATTTCTTACTAGCTTCTTGTTTCATCTCTGTCTCCTTATTCTGGCCTCTTCCTCTGTCTCTGCTGTCTCTCCCTGTTTGTGCTGCATCCATACATAGGTCAGAGCCAATTGCTATTATTCAGTGTTACATGACACATGATGATATAAAACTGTCTCTAGTTATTCTCTCACCTGAACTTGCCTTTTAAAAAGGGACCTGATGTCCATGATTGGCAAATAACTAAAAGAAAAGACTGGAATTGATTATTTTACGTGGACCACTAGAATATATCACACTACCCCAAAAACCACCTAGTGGGATCAATTCTAACCCCCCTTACTGTATCATTGGGGTTTCATTGTAAAATATATGTGTGTAGGTTTAGCCATCACTGCTCTCTTTTCATAAAGCAATTCTAATCTAGTGAAGAGCAGAAAAAAAAAACTCAGTGCCGGCATATTATTATATTCTATCACTTAGCATGTTCATTCATTGTATTGAAATCGACTTCTGTGCTCCTGCAGAACAACGTGACATGGATGCTAGCAGGGAATAGAGTTAGCAAGAATTATGCATAAAGTATAAAAGTGTGGGGGACCATGACAGGTTTGTTTGCACTTTTGGTTGTTCACTACCAACCAGATAAAGCTTAGATTGCTTGATTGTCTGATTTGTTGCCCCAGTAGGGCTGCCCAGTGACGTCCTGAACTGTCAAACGAGGCAATATGGGGCTAACCCCCACAAACAGATGTACGTGCAGGGCTGACATGCAGAAACCATTTGATAGGATAGTTACAATGTGTGAACGATCCTTTTTGCTATGGTTTGCACATATTTAAACAGATGAGAATGTTTGTTTCAAATAGAATACAAATAAAAAAAGACTCAAAAATAGATCTAGGAGTTTTGAAGAAAAAAAAAACATCCCAGAGTTAGAGCCCCATAGATGCCCCCACACCCGCTCTGCCGCTGGAAAACTAGGTTTTAGGAAAAATATACTTAATACATTTTGTAGAGATGTGTTTGTCCTGATGGAACTTGCAGTTGGTTTGTGAAGTGCTGACTGTTCTCTCAATATTTGTCCTCTGCAGGTGTCCACAGCCCAGGGACCTAATGCTTATGGAAATCTGTCTCTGGTGCAGATTGGAAACATATCAGGGTATATTGACACCCCTGACCCCCCAACCATTATCAGCTATCTGCCAGGGTTGCTTTACAAGTACAGTTGTAATTATCCCCTGGAATACCTGGTCAACAACACACAGCTAGCCTCGTGAGTCTAATAAAATTTGTAATTTGTATAATCATCAAAAACTATCCACACACATAATATAGTATACTATACTATGCTATATTATATTATATATGTGTGTGTGCGTGCATGTTGTCCTATAGAAGTCATCTGTGTGGCTCAGAAAACTATTTAGGAGATACCTTAGAAGAGCATTTGGAGGATATTTATACAAATACTTCCCGCTAAAATCTTAATATCAGTTAGTTGCAAGGATGCCTATTTTGTGGTGTCAGATCATAAGAAGGTTCTACATTCTACATACCGTGTTAAAACACAAAATAGGAGCAAGAAGCAAAAACTTTTGAATAGGCAATTTAAAAAAATATATAACAATCATGATTTGGGCTGCTTTTTTCTACAAAGGAAAAATGGAACTTTATGTTGTGCAGGTGCTGCTTACAGCAGCTAATTATGTGGAGATGTTGCAACATCCAATATGCCTGTTTGACAAAGGACACCAGCAGAATAACAAGGTTTTTGGACCATCCTGATTGTATCGCCGATATATTTGCATTGAGAACATTTGGAGATGGATTTAGAAATTTGCAAAAATAGGCAGCAGATCATGAGAGTGGATGCCATTTGTTGGCTGTACTGATTAGTGGCCATTCTAACCACTGGTCACAGCAAGAACAAACTGGAATAATACTTTCAGTTTAAAGAAATTCACTTGAAGTTGTGTTGTTCTTTTTGATGAATATGTACATTAATAGTTTTTTATTCTTGGTGATTAGTACACTTCTTTGTGTTCTTTTATTAAAGGTCAGCTGCTGCAATCTCAGTGAAAGAAAGCAATGGAACTTTTGTCAGCACACTAAATCTGCTGCTTTACAATGTAAGACCACAAATATAACACAGATTTTTTTTTGTTGTTGTTGCTTAGTTGAGTTGAACATGTTCAGTTTTCCTTCCATCAGACTTTTCAAAGCAATGAACATTCCTGTATAAAACCAAACAAGTGTCATAAATTACTGTGTACATTTGGAAATGGTCAAATTCTGCATTAAACACTCAAATTCTGAAAATTATACAAAATTATGTTTTCTCCAATTGTTTCCATTCCCGAAAACTCAGCCCTCAGGTTGAATAATAGAGGTGATGTTTTTTTTTTTCCTTAGGTATATTAAAACAAATGAGTGTAAAACATACAATGGGAAAAATAAAGTTGCAAACATGGCTGATTTTTAGGGATTTTTATTTGTTTATAGGACTCATCATACATTCAGCATCTGTCCATTCCTGTGGCAGGACTGACGCTGAAGACACGGGTGTTTGCAGCTGTCAAAGCTACCAACCTGGACAGAAGGTACTCAGACAACATCACCCATCCAGCCTGAATCTTATCTGTTCATTTTTAACTTCCTAACCATTGCTTGCTGTAACATTAGTGGTACACTATTCTGTAGAAAATATATGACCGTCAGTCTCCTGTCAGACACATTTCAAAAATAAAATTTGTACCAGCCAGAATTCCCAAATAGAAAAAAACATAAAAACATAAAAACTGAGCACTTAAGACCTCTTGTAATGTTTAGTTGTCCTATGCTAAATTGAAGGGGATTAGTCCCATTGGAATTGATCTATTACCTGATTAAGTTATTTAATAATATAATATAATATAATATGATATAATATAATATAATATAATATAATATAATATAATAATGCACAATACATTTTAATAAATAAAAAAAATACACAATACATTTTAATAAACTCTGTTTCCACTCTTCTTTGTTTAGGCTCACTAAAAGTCCTCCTCACTATTCCAAGCATTTTTTTTACACTTTATGAGCCCTCTTAAGGCTTATAGTTATTTAAATAGCTTTTATCTTACCAAGGAAAAACTCAAGGGAAAACCTTTTTCATAAATGTTTTCAATAAGAGGCACTTTTAGTTCTAGGACCCTTTGTGAATGTAAGGGCTTAGATTTACAAACTTAACCATCTTTACTCTAGTTTTCTCTACCAGCTCTTTGCATAAGCAGAATAATTTGTTTCTAAAACATTTACTGATAATGAGACTAGATAATAATAAATCCTAATGTGTTCCCTGCCATCTCTTCTCAAAGTTAAACGCCTTTAGATGAAAACCGTTATCACTCGCTGTGCTTCTAGACTGTATTAAACTAAGTGCTAGGAGTGCAGAGATCATAGATTGTATACTTTTTTTCATAAATGTAAATAGTTCATTAGTACATCCCTTACTACAGTTTTTCTTCAACAAAAATAAACTATTTTTATTATTCATATAAATACATAATACGCCCTAATTGATTTGAAAGTGTAGAAAATTGATGCATTTAAAATTATAATTTCAGCTGTTGCTGTGAAACTGAAAAAAATTGCTAAATATGCTCATATTTATATAAAAAACACTATGATTATGTTATCTCATGTAAAGCATAAAACTTTTGGTTTCTTGCACATTTAAGTCTTTATATAGCCTTTGTTAGTCAGTTTATCTATAAGAATGCTGGGCCAGAAATCACAAACACTAGTTACACAGGGTTAATACCACTTACTTCATGTACTGGTGTCAGTTTGTTTTCTGGCAGCACATGTTAATGATCAGATATGGCCCCATCTTCATGTTCCCCTGCAGATGCTGATTCCACACCCACCCACTGGAAATAAAAACTTGTTTTAGGATCAATTTTCTCAGTCAAATAAATTTTATTTTAATATGAAACAGATGGAATGTGCTAATGGACTACTGTTACACTACGCCCTCTGGAAACCCAAATGATGAGCTTCGCTATGACCTTTTCTTCAGGTAAGGCTGATCATTTGAAAAGCTAATTTAATATAGCTATTGATTGAATTGACCTCTTTTCTAATCTTCATCCATTTATTTCCTTGTCACAGCTGTGATAAGGACCCACAGACCACTGTCTTTGAGAATGGGAAAAGCCAAATGGGGCGCTTTGCCTTTGAAGTATTCCGCTTTGTCAAGCACAAGAACCAGAAGATGTCCACTGTGTTTCTGCACTGTGTTACAAAGCTATGCCGAGCGGATGACTGTCCCATGCTTATGCCAGTGAGAACAACCGAGAGCACCTATGCACGACATAAAGACTTTAGAAAAGTGGAGTTATCCCAACTATAGACATTTACAAATGGTGAATTACAAGGAAAGATATTTATGCTCACCTTCCCATCATCTAACACGTCCATTTAAATTAAGAGCCTTTTGCAGAATTGGGTTTAAGTATTTGTGAGGGCATGTCATCATTAAAGAGTTAAACAGAACACAAGAGTAAAGACGTACTTTTCACTGATTCATTGTTCCAGACATTGATCAGATATATTCTGTTATTCATAGAGATTAAAGAAGGGGTTTGTGGGACTGGATTGGATGACTGGATGAACAGTTTTGCTCAGCTAATGCTAACACTGAGTGTATAGTTAAGCTAGCTCTTTCAATGTTTTAGTAAGTTGTCTGACCCATAAGAATGTGCCTCTTTCAGCTAAAGGGTTTTAAGACTTTTGTTTCAAGTTTGAGAGGGTGGCTAGGTGCAGATGAGTCAGGAAATCAAATGGAAAAATTACCAGACTACCAGACAGTAAGAGGGTGGAGAGGGATGGATCACGTGAGTTGGTCCAGGAGAATCCTCGAAGAAGGAAGCTGCCAGCCAGAGTCATGATACCAAAGTTTCTATGGGGGATCTGCAGAAGATATTTTGGAGTGCAGGAGCAAGATCATAGAAGTGAGTTTCTTCACACAAAGCCTTGAAAGCTCAACAGGGTAGGCATTACCACTAGGGTAAACAAGACCTCAGAGTGCTAGCAGCAGGCTCATCTTCTACCCGTCAGCTTATGGGACTGCAGCTAAGAAGCCTGCTGCTAAGAATAATCAGCTGCAGGTCAGTCACCATGATTTAACCAATGGCATCTGAAAGACTGAAGAAACAAAGCTGAAAAAACAGACTGAACGTCTTATGAAAATTCATGATGAGTTCACCAGCTCAATCAAATTAGACACAGACAGGAAAAGTTTTCTTCAAAAGAGATTTGAATAAATTATAAAGACGACAGGCAGAGGATTTGAATTAATGCATCATCAGTCTTAGTTGATTTGGTACAAATGCATAAGGTTTTTCAAAATGTATTTTGACTGCATAAAACAGTCAGTGGTGTAGTTAAAAACATTGATAGGGGTGGCAAGGCATGGACCAATGTGCACAAATGGTAGAAAGTGTATAGTCACCAGATTGGTGCTAGGGTTAGACATGTTTCTCCTTGGTGTAGGCCAGACTGTTCTAACAGGGTGTGTTTCTTCCTTCTGTTTGTTCGTTTGTCATCTTTGATCTTAGGAAGGGTATTTTTCTTTGGCTTTGCACTAAGAGGGTTCCAGAGTGGAATGTTGGACAATTTACTCTCACTTGCATCAAAATTCCTTTTCTTGTTGTTGCTAGTTGAAGCTTAGTTATAGGTGGGCTCTGACATTTTAAACAATGTCACACAGGTCTCCACCTAACAGCACTTGAGCCTTCAGAAGCGCAGTGTTTTCTGAAAACAAAGGAGGGCGTACAACCAGTGGGAACATGGTGAAAAAGAGAAGAAATGTTAAGGTCACAGATCACACACCAGAAATGGCTGGTTGCAGTACCAAATCATACTTGTTCTGTTTATGGCTGCTAAGCACTACAATTTGGGGGACCTTCACATGGAATGAACTGAGGCAGTAGCAAGCACATCAGAATGCTACTATATGCAGAAAAATCTTACACATGTACTACACACATCTTACCTGGCTAAAGGAGAAAGGAGCTGGAATTTTGTTTGCGGTCCAAAGTTCTATTTTCAGATTGAAGTAAAAATTGCATTTCATTTAGAAGATTCCAGGGCCTTAAAATAGAGCACAGAATCCATGTTATGTTTCCATAATGAGGGATCATTTAGGGTGCCATGTAATCTGTTGGTGTCAGTCTTATGTATTTTCTGAAGTCAACAGTGAATACAGCCATTTATCTGGACATTTATGAGCAAATCATGCTTGCCGAGCTTTATGGAAATGCTCATTTCCTTTTTCAACAGAAGTTTACACCTGCCCCATCAGTCAGAGGTAGCTGGTCTAATGGTTACAGTCTTACCCGTTGGTTGGCAAGCCAACTAGTCTGAACTGAGGCAAGTAGAGACTATATGTGTCAAGAAGCGGTGGTGATGGAGGTAGTGAGGCAGAGGCTGGAACCAGGATGCGGTGTAAATGAGGGTTTTAATGATGAAAATGTCCAAAAGTACAACAAACTGAAAGTTCCTCAGACCAGGCAGCACGGCAAAACAGAATCCAGGGTTTAACACCGGTAGCGCTGGACAAACGAGAGGCAGAAGAATAATTCTAACAACACTGGGATTCTCAGATAATCATAGACTATCTCAGACTAGGACCCGACAAAGAACAAGAGACACAGGAGGGTTTAAATGCACAGGGAGGTAATCAGGGAAACAAGACACACCTGGGGGTAATCAGGGGAGGACAGGACGACACAGAGAGCACAGAGACAGCAGGAAGCTTCAAAAATGAAACATAACACCACGGATCATGACAGTACCCCCCCTTAACGGGCGGCTTCCAGACGCCCAGAACACAAAGAAAATTGTCCAAAAAAAAACAAAGTGGTCCGAGGGACGATGGAAGGAGGGTCAGAGTCCAAGAAAAACAGAAAACTACCCACACAGAGTGGGCGAAAACTCAGGAGGCAGAGCAGTAGTGAGGTCCGGAGGCCGTCCACGCCGATGGCCAGTTCCCTGAAGCCAGTCTGGAGGCCGTCCGTGGTGCTGAAGGCGGGGCCCAAGAGTCACTGGAACCGCCTGGAGGCGGGGATGAGGAGTGTCTGGGGCAGCCCCAACAAGCGGGAGCTCAGGAGGGACCCTAGGACGCTCAGCAGGAACGCTAGGGGAGTCAAAAGGAGCACTAGAGGGAGCACTAGGAAGAAGACTGGGGGTCTCAATAGGAGGACTAGGAGTCACACAGGGAGGAGCACTAGGAGTCACACAGGGAGGAGCACTAGGAGGAACACTGGGAGAACCACTAGGAGGAACACTTGGAGAACCACTAGGAACACTTGGAGAACCACTAGGAACACTTGGAGAACCCCTAGGAACTGGTGCGGTGGCTGCAGCACCATACTTGAGAACACCGGCAGGAACTGACTCCACCCCCGCCGTTTGGATGGCGGCAGAGGCTGCGCCGGCTGTAGCGCCAACGGGCCCCCCGGCTGGAGCGGACTCGGGAGGAGTCGAGACAGGAGACGCTGTTACCGGAGATGCAGAAGCTGGGTCCGGAGACTCCGGTGCCGGGTCCAGAGTCGGCGCCGACCTCAAAGATGCATGAGGTCCGGACGCCGAGAGGACTGGAGCAGGTCCCGCAGACACAGGTGCTGGGTCCAGAGTCGGCGCCGACCTCGGGGATGTTTGAGGTCCGGACGCCGAGAGGACTGTAGCAGGTCCCGGTGACACAGGAGCTGGATCCGGAGAAGGTGCTGACCTCGGAGAAGCGTGAGGTCCAGACACCGGTGGGGCAGCTGGTTCTGGTTCCGAAGGCGTAAGAAGCTGAGTCCGGAAATGGCGCCGACCTCGGGGAAGTGTGAGGTCCGGACGCCGAAGGGACTGGCTCGGGAGGTGGAGGGCGGCCTTTCATTGCCGCGAGAAGGACCTCACAGTCCACTTAATCTCCCTCTGGAGCTCCACCAACTCCGGCAGGGGAAAACGTGGAACCCAATAGTCCAACAGCAAGCACAGGCGTATCGCGAACCCCAGCCGCCTCCCGCAGACTCTGGGGTTAGCCTTCTTCTCATAATACTCCCGGAGTAAGGACAGCAGCTCATCTATGTCCTCCCGGTTCATCGTCTGATTCGTGCCTCACTGTTTCTGTTCTGGTCGGGTCCTTCTGTTAAGAAGCGGTGGTGATGGAGGTAGTGAGGCAGAGGCTGGAACCAGGATGCGGTGTGAATGAGGGTTTTAATGATGAAAATGTCCAAAAGTACAACAAACTGAAAGTTCCTCAGACCAGGCAGCACGGCAAAACAGAACCCTGGGTTTAACACTGGTAGCGCTGGACATACGAGAGGCAGAAGAATAATTCTAACAAGACTGGGATTCTCAGACAATCACAGACAATCTCAGACTAGGACCCGACAAAGAACAAGAGACACAGGAGGGTTTAAATGCACAGGGAGGTAATCAGGGTAACAAGACACACCTGGGGGTAATAAGTGGAGGACAGGATGACACAGATAGCACAGAGACAGCAGGAAGCTTCAAAAATGAAACACAAAACCATGGATCATGACAATATGAGGCATTGTCAAAAAATAAATAGAGCAACATCAAACAACAATTTGCTTTGTTGGGGTGCCACTTTCCTAAGCTGACAGCCCCCATGCAATGCCACATTGATTCAGTGCAGAGAAATGACCACTGTTTTTTAGTAAAATTTGCGTTCTTTAAAATATCCTTGTTGATTCAACTTATGTAATATTAACATTTTCCATCCTAGTTTAGGATTTTTTTCTGTTAGCCATGCATTGTAGAAAAAGGCTTGAAGTATTCCGGTCGTGATGTAGTGGATCAACAGAACTTAAGGGCTTGACATTCTGAAATCAGTGACAAATATTGAACTTTTCTTAACAATATTCTTATTTGTTGAGATATACCTGTGTATTTGTTTATATCATACCTGGTAATAAGCAGTAATATCCCGCAGGAGATGCAATACATTTGCTGCCGATATATTTAGTAATAAGTTAAAGGAGCACTAACCAGTAATTCACGTTTGTAAATTTGGATTGTTGATGTGAAGAACCAAAAGTATTGTTTTAGATTGAATATGGTATAATGTTGTTTTTTAGTCTTCTAGTCTTCTTTAGAGAGAGACGTTGCTCGTCACACATCATGTTTTGGTGTACGGAGAGTTCTCAACAGCGCTTCAAGTGGTATAATTTCATTTAATGTTTCTACATTTTAAAAGAAAATCCCAAACACATTAGATTAGTATTATGAAGCTCATCTTCTTTTTGAAATCACATGGACTACAAAGATCGTTTTTCAAATCATCAAGAACCCTAATTGCCCTAATTGTTCAACCCAATTTGAACCAAACATATAATGTTGCTGATGGAATTAAATGCGTGATTTTATTTTTGTGTATGTGTGCTTTTTGTCATAGATTTGTGGCAGCAGAAAAAAGAAAGACGTCTCAGTGGGAAAACGTTTAAGCAAGTCCTCAGGAAATGCTGTTCTCACCGCGGGGCCCATCATTACTCGAAGTGGTAATGATTACTCTTTGTTCTCTGTAATTCCCTGTAAGTCTGTATTAGCAACAAACCTGGTCCTATTTTCAAGCAAAGGTACCATAGAATAAAACACAAATGCTAATTTGTAACTGCATATTCTTCTTGTTCTACATCTAGAACGTTAAGTAGAACGTTAAGTTCTAGATGTAGCATTGCTAATTACTGTCAGTGTTAACTTTAGAAAGTTGTGAAAAGGATGGTTAAAAGTGACCTCTGTCTGTCCTATTTAAAGCCAGTCTGCTGACACCCATCCAACCCTCATAAAATTATTATTAAAAAACATTTTAAAGCTTAGCATATGACTATAACTCGTTTTTCCAAATGAGCAAAGCCCTCTCCTACTTTCTGTCCCTACTGGGTAAGAGTATGAAGCCTGGTTAGCTATTGCTCATACCAACAAGGGTCCAAAGATTTCCAATCTTCACAAGTGTTACCCTGCTTAGGGTTTTATGAAATTTTAAACAAAAAAATGTAATAGCCTGCAACAATCTGGATCCTATTTACCAATTAGTGGCTCTTATTCAAATATCAACTTGCACTTGTATTTTGAGCCAATGAAATTTTAACAGCTCAGAACAAGCTTTAAGTGTTTTGTCTTAAGTAAATATAGGCAACCATTAAAGACCTCCTAATATTTTACAAACAATTCACCAAGATGATTTTACTACCTGGTTAGTGAGTTTAAATTACCAAGTTACTCAAATATTCAATGTCCACACTTTATCCAAAATGCTATATGCTTGATTAATGAGTATACTCTGTGCAGGGAATTAGTAGCAGCAAAATTTAAGCAATAAAATAATCAAAAATTAAATTTGAACTATCATGTTGTAGAATCTGGCTGCATGTGGGAGTAGCTCTGCTAACTTGATTCTAAGATTCTTTCTAGTATTGATTGCTGTGAAATTGGAAGGATTTTGATTATCCTTACTATATTTCACTTTATATTATTTTCCTTTTTGAAAACTTTTTATGATGTGTAACCATAGCAAACATAGCAAATTGAATTTTTACACTAAGAAGCAGCTTATTAACACCTCTAAAGCTGATATTCTTCAACTATTTCTACATTTACCAAATGAGTTGTTAAGGAGGCGATGAGGATGCAGAGGAAGGGAGAGGACCAGTAAACTTAAGCCATCTCTTCCATCAATCATATGGGAGATGTGAGATCTTTAGGACACATGTTAGAAGAACTCTGAGTCCAAGCCCTAACAAGGACAAAGTCAGAATATTGACGATGCAGTATTATGTGTTTTACACTGCATGTGATGTTCTGTTCTTGTTAAGTTACAGACACAAAAGCCAAATCCTAATCATTCTTGTGGGAATAACTGGTGATTTCACCCACGCCCATAACTCTCTGTTACAATGCCAGCATTCCAAAGGTCTGTCAGCTGCTGTACCAGATGAAACAAAACTTGGGACTTGTTTTATGCAAATTTCAAGGACACACACATCTCTGAAAAACCTCTTCTTGGAAAATTTGATCAGAACCGTGTTTTTCTTTGCTCAGAGTAAGTATCTCTTTTGACAATATTTTTTAAAATAAATGTAAGAAGATGGTCAGAGGAAGCTGAAAGAGATTCTTTCTAGTATTGATTAACCTATAAGGTTATTTTTAGGTCACAGACTGGGATGCACTTTATCAGCCACATCAATGCAATGACTGAGGGTGTGACTGACTACATAAACTTCTGTGTGGATAACGTAATCCACACAGTTCGAGATGTGATGCGGAGTCTCTGAAAAACTAAGGAGGATCTTTAACCAGCACCGGATCCCTGTGCATTTTAAACCCGGTAACACCCTAAGACAAAAACTGGTCCACCCCAAGGATAAGACACCCAGAAACAAGACTGACAATGTAGTTTATGCTGTTCAGTGTAGCGAAGAGTGCACAGACCTGTACAATGGAGAGACCAAGCAACCTCTGCACAGACACATGGCTCAACACAGGAGAGCTAACTCCTCAGGACAGGACTCAGCTGTTCACCTACACCTGGAGGCTAAATGACACTCGTTTGAGGACAACAACGTCCATATTCTAGCTAAAGAACACAGATGGTTTGAGAGGGGAGTCAAAGAAGCCATTTTTGTTAACCTGGAAAAGCCATCCCTTAACAGAGAAGGTAATTTATCCCCCACATACAAAGCACTTTTAGGAACCTTGCCTAAAAGATTCACCTCACACCTACCTCTACCTGACTCCTGAGCCATGTGACCAAAACTACTCTGACAAGCTACTTAACGACCCATCAGAGCCACCTTTTGTTTCTTTTCTCCCCCTTACATAACTTTTTGTCACACCTACAGTATATCTTTGTTTTCTCCTGCATTAGTAAGAACTGATTAAGTCTCTTGGATGAGAGGCGAAACGTCTTCGAGAAAACTACACGTCCAGTTGCCTAAACTGAACTTTCTAAGCTTGACCTGGATGGCTGAGAACCTTCACCGATATGAGAAAGAAAGGAGGTATACAGGAAGAAGCCTCAAAAGCAAACTCCAACAGAACAATATGAGAAATGTTTGGTCAGGGATGAAGATCACCGACTTCAAGCAAAAGTATGATTTCCCCATGGGATTAATAAAGTTTAACCTAACCTATCAGGCAGATGGAAGTCTGTACAGAACCAATGAACTCAATACATTCTTCAACAGGTTTAGTTCAGGAATAAGCTCAGCATCTTTCTCTCCAGCTCACAGTCAGATGAACATCCTGCCCTCCTTTGACTCAAAAGGTGTCTCTGTTACACATCATATGTGTCATTTCACACCTCTACCATTGATCCCTCTGCTGCTATTAGTTTCTTCTTGTCCAAATCAGAGGATTGTGCTGTTTCTTCTGCCCTTTAACTGCCTGTCTCTAGAAGTGAAGTAAAGAGGCAATTGAATCATAATCAGTCACCAGGTCCTGATGGTTTCAGCCCCAGAGTCCTGAAGGTCTGTGTGCAAAGCCGCTCTGTGGGATCCACAGCACCTCTTTAACCTTAGTCTGACCCAAGAGACAGTTTCAGTGATGTGGAAGACCTCCTGCCTTGTTCCAGAACCAAAGAAGACTCAGCCAACAGCCCTCAGTGACTGTAGACCTGCTGCCCTGAAATCCCACATCATGAAGGTCCGAGAGAGACTTCTGTTGGTTCACCTCAGCAAACAAACAAGCAGCTATCAGGATCAGTTTACATATTGCTGTGGAGTTCGAGATGAAGATGCCATCATACTTACACAAAATTTATTGTCATTTTGTATGTGCACGTTGCAGCCAAAACAAAATGTTGTTGCATATAGCTTACAACAATGTAATGATATTGCAATCGAAATAGAATAGCAGTGCAATACAATAAAAAATTAAGTAAGGAATTCAACTGACCACAATAACAGCAGTGCAAAATAGTCTCAAGTAAATGGCTCAGCAATGTTGGCAGTTAAAATAATGGTGCAGAACATTCCCAGGTTCAGATCTGTGTGTGTGAATGCAGATTAGAGGTTTTAACAGCTCAACAATCTGATCGCAAAGGGAAAAACGCTGTTGAACTTGGTGGATCTGCCCCATATGATAAGGAGCCTCTTACCTCCATCATGGAGAACAGTCCATGATAGGGGTAAAATAAGGTATTTTTTAATTGAAAAATTATTAAAATGAGCAGCCAGCTACATCCTGTGATTTTATCCTCTCTAGAAGCAAAATAGGACTTGTCAGCCTTTGTTTTTTTTCTTAAAAAAGCCTAAAATTCATCCTTGACGTACTACTTCTTTCCTAATCATAAGCTAATAGGATGTTAAAACGGAGTACATTCGAAGTTTAAATCAGCTTTATTAATGTTATAGAAACATAAAGGTAATTTGATTTCATAATTTATTACTTTCTTAAATTTATTACAAAACCCAAATAACTTTGCCTTAACTTTACTTTAATTTAGCTTTAATCAGTCAGTAACATTTAAGTAAAGGACGAAGGCTGCGATTAATCAACAGAATGCATTCAGAATCCTATAATCCCTTTTGGGCTTAATTAACTTTAGTTTTTCTATTCTTGCTACATGAAACATGGAATGATCTCACCTTCATCTAATATTTAGGGGTACCTTGAAAAACTGCCAAATGCAAATTTTATGTTTTCTACTGTAAATATTTTTTTCAACAGTGAAGTTGTTATTTTCATTTTGTAAAGATAATACTGGCATATAATAACGTGTTTTTTTTTGTTTGTTTGTTTTTTTGCACAGACGAAACTCCAACTAATAATTCTCAACTAGGTGAGGACTCCTACACACACCCAAACACATAATCTGGGTTTAAGGTCAATAGATGGGTTGAGAGTTCTGATTATCAGCCTTTATTTCCTGGTATATATACAAGGAGATTGTATGGTAAGTGTGAAGTACCTCAAACATACATACAAATTTAATAAAATACATTTTATTTAACATCTTTATTTATCTGGTAAGTAAGACACATAGATTGTTCAACAGAGACTCAATTTTCAATCCTTTTTCTGAGTTAATTATGATGGTTTTGGCATTTACACCTAATGAAAACAAAACTTTTTATATTTTTGTTTTCAATAACAATATGACATCTGGCCAGTAAAAAACACTGATTAAAATTATATTTTTATACCTGTTGAAAGGTTGCTTCATCATGCTGGCTGGCTGGATAGATGGATGGATGAATGGAGTCCATCATCAATTTCCAAAATTTTGAAGCTTACAATATTGCTGTGTCAGGAAATTTTTATGAAAAATAAATTAAGTTTCTTGTGTTTCTTCTACTGCAGCCCTTCAGAATGCTCCAGAAATTCAAATGAACACAGTGACCAGCATACTCATCTCAGGAGTGGTCGTTCTGGGTGTTATAAGCATTTGCATTTTCCTCTTCCTCCTTGTACTCCTTAAAGGCAGGAATACTCTTGTTACTGGTTTGTCTGGTGTCCAAAATGCAGCTTTCAACTGAGCTCAACCAACAACAGGCTCATCTCCAAACCCTGAGCAACTGGAGATAAGTTGCTTTTGTACGTAGTTGTTCAAAGAGCGGTATGAATCTTGTTTTAATAAAGTTATGCATTTTTTTTAGATATGTTCAAGTTTGTATATATCAACAGATGATTCCACAGAGTTTCAGATTCTTTGATATATTGGGGATACTAAAAGGTAATAAACATCAATCTCCTGGAAACATGTTGAATAATCTTTTATTGACCAAAAGCACCAAAGTGACAAAAGACAAGGAGGCATTCATACTGACACAATCATAAAACACAAAATCAGAAAAACTGAATAAGAAACTGAAAAAAAAATAGGGATTCTGTGAACTATTGGCTGTATTAAAAAAACTGCAAACCCTATGGAACCTAAGGCAAAAATTGTAGTAAGGATGTCAGTATTGTCTATTTATTCAACTCCACAGCAGCAGCACCTATCTGATGCAACAGTGGACACGCCTGGTCAGTCAAATTCAAAACATAGCAACCTCTTACCAACAACTGTTGGTCTGGTCTTAATTATGACTTTATCTAGCAAAGATAGAAAATAAAACCATGACAGAAACTGGGTATTTGTGCCTTTATAGAGCTAACGAGCTTTGACAGTGTGCACAGAGAGCTTCTGCAGGTGGCAGTAATCAAAGTTAAGCTGTTAAATTCTACTTTATTGATCCCCAAAGGGAAATTCAGTTCCTGCAGCTTAAGTCATGTTCTTCAGGTGAAAGTTGCTCTACTGTTTCTATGTTAAATGGAGGGAATTGCTGCCTGACCGAGGAAAAATCTAAGGTTCTGCATTTTCCCACCTGCAGAGCAGTGAGCCTTATGTAAAGCAGCTTGATGCATCAGCAGTATGACCATTTAGAAGGAATGGCAGTAGGGGGTACTTAAGTAATACTGCAGTGGTTAATCTTAATCAGAATCAGACATACTTTAATAATCCCCAAAGGGAAATTATGGTTTCAGTACAAACTGTTCATCACAATACATCACATACATTAGGGTGGGGGCGGCTGAGAGAGGGGGAGGGGACGGTTTAACTGAGACCATGATGCCTGGTTTCAACCGGTTACCTGGCTGCTCGGGTCCCGGCGGATACCTAGCGCTGCCTTGGTCTCTGAGCCACAATGAGGGGAGAGGGGAAAAAACATATTTCACACTTTATCCTTTTTTTTTGTTCAAGTTTTTTATTTTCCTTTAAACAATCAAACCACGACGATACAAAGCTTGCATGGCATAGTATACAAAAAGTAACGGCTTAACACACATGGTCAGACAATTAACATAACTATAAGGATAAAAGCAAAAATAGACGGTGTTCCTGGATGATGAAGGAAAAAAAAAACCCAAATAATACTATTAATTAAAGAATAAGTAGGTGAAAAATATCAAATAAAAAAGGGTCGCTACTGAGAAGTCAGGTAGACTTGAAAGAAATACCAATTATTTAACACCACCTGTCCTTTG
>JAUZNJ010116567.1:3578-19537 GCA_034780135.1 Jordanella pulchra | reverse complement strand
CCCCTACTTCTACAGTTTAGTCCTCCACTTTTAAGCTACAGAAACCTTCATTCCTTCCTTCATCCTCTGTAAACTGAGGACAGTAACCGAAGATGCTAAGTTGTCGTGTAGTTTTCAGAGCCCATTTATGATTCTACACATTGAACATGTTCAGCTTGCAATGTGCCCTCATTGCCCCCAATAAGAGCTGATTTTTTTTTTTGTCTCCTCTACTCTGGCTCCTCCCTCTCCTCTGTGGTAAAAACATAACCCACATGTCAACTTTAAACATGCACTGAATAGAAAATAAGGCATGATCTGATTCAGTCTGTCTTAACCAGATATTATAAGCTTGATAAATGATCCAGTCTATGCTTCACTGTCTTATACCTCAGCTGTTTATGTGAAAAAGGTTCCTTTAGAACATTCGATTTCCTCAGAGCTGAACATGAAAGAGAAGCAAGCAGACACTGCGATGCCTTCGCCAGGTTTAAGCCAGCTTTCTTACCTAACTGTGGTTCACTTATCTTCAACCTCTGCCGGTGCTGATGCCTCCTGTGAAAGCAGGAGGATCCTGCAGCTCCACATTGTACCACCCCACATAGGCAATCTCCTCCTCCCTCTGCAGCTCCCACCCCCGTCTCAGTCCACACACCAGTTTCTAACAGACAGCGGACACTTATTCTCATTTTATATTATAGATTAAATTATATCAAAGAAAAAATTACATTAAGTAAATACATTCCAAACTGAAACAACTTATGTAGATTCCTTAATTTTAAATGTTGTATGTATAAATATTTTATAAGACAGATAAAAAACAAATTAATCCAAACATGTTAGGACATGACCTTGTTATGGCTACAAAAGAGGAAAAATTAATGGGGAGAAGACTGCTAGCATGATGCTTGTGCAAAAGAAGCTGGTTGTTTGCTGGAGATGTCTGCAAGGAAATTAACGAAAGGTTTAGTGGAAGGTAAAACAACGAAGGAAGAATTATGAAAAACATATTTGGTGGAGCCAGAGAATCAAGACCAACGATGTAAAGATAAATCCATGATCCTACAGTTTTGTTTATGTTAAACTCTGCTAAAGCAGGACACGTGATGTGGTTGGTACCTACTCATAAATAACCTATATAGAAGCAGTGCAGGAACTTTATCTGGTCTTGTTACCAAATTCTGCTTATTATATACATTGGAGGATCTCTATGGGAAATGTTTGAATAATGCATCAAAGCTAGTAACACATGCACATGGGGACATTCAAACAGGCACCATTATAGTGGTTCCTAAAGTTGTGGGTAGGACCATAATGTGGGTAGAAGATGAGGCCTGATGGGACTGCAGCTCCCCCCTGTGGAAGCTGTACATTTTGGTAACTCCAGTGTTCATCTGTAGCAGTTACAGAGGACAGTGAAAAACTTGTTTCTATTGAGTGGTAGGGTTTGAAGTGCAGTGCAGTTATCCGGGGTTCTTTCTGTGGAGGATAAATTATATTTATTCACGTTAGTATCCATTTTTAAACCCTTTCTAATAGATTTTAGGAGACGTGAGTCGATCTCTGAGACTTTGAATAGACCCAGTGAGAAAACCCTTGCACAATCGTTTCATAAAACTTTGTGTTTTTCACTAAACATACATTAATAGAACCAATAAATTTGTTCTGTATTCTGGGCTTTTCACCAAACAAAGTTTAATAACTAATTCTTACCCTAAAAAAGAACAATCCTAAATTTGTTGGTCTTTTCTTTGAATATTACCATCATCATTAATGTCCTCCACTTTCTATCAGTTCTCTTCTCTGTAGTTTTTAATTTGTATTTTTTATTTCTCCTCTTTAGTGTAAAGCACATGAAGAATTTCCTAATACAGGGAAACCGGTTTCCTCTCAGTGAAACTTGCCCCAATTTACTTATTTAGATTTCCTTGGTTACAACTACTGAACAAAAACACAGAAAAAATGTTTGGTTAACTCTTAAAAGTTGTTTTTTTGTTCCATCCAGGAGGGCTGCCTAACTTCTTAAAATAATAGTTAGGTTTTTGAAATGTATTCAGAGCTCAGCATTAACTAACATTTATATTTAAAAATGTTATAGTAGAAAAATGACAAAGAACAAAATATCCGAGTTGCTGCCAATTAAACCATTTATTGTCCATCAAAAACTGCTGCTGGTAAGGAGGGTACATATAAAAGTGCAATATTGAAAGCCAAAAAATGAAGAGGTTTGATTAGACGTAAGAAAAAGCCTCAGTTCTTCCACTTTAATGTGAAGCCAAATGTTTCCCATATACACAAACATCCACACAGTAGAGTTGGAGATAAAATAATCTTTGAGGACTCAGATACACACTCTCTCCAGCATTCATACTGTACTTGTGCGTTTGTGTGATACCAAGTCCTGCAGCCTCACACGTCTCTTTTACAGAAACACGCGGCAACATTGGAGATGACTGATCAGAACTTAAAGAGCGTTTAATGATCAATAATTTAATAATCAAGTTGTAGAAAAGGAGGGCGGACATCAGACTGCTGCTGCCTTCCTCTCCTTGTATGTGGCCATCATCTTCTTGATCTCAGCTATGGCTTTTCCTGGGTTCAGGCCCTGCCGACGAAAACAGAGCAAACAACCGTCAGATTCACTGAGAAGATCTATGCGTGACCTTCACGAACATTTAACAGTTCCTGGTAAGATCACCAAAAACCAAAGCTTGTCAAGACTTGTTATGAGTGATGTAGTGATCCAGAAACAGGTTACCTTTGGGCAGGTCTTGGTGCAGTTCATGATGGTGTGGCAGCGGTAGAGGGAGAACGGATCCTGCAGTTTGGACAGACGCTCCTCTGTGAACTCGTCTCTCGAGTCGATCATCCAACGGTACGCCTGATATGAAAAAAAAACGTCACACAGGTTTCGCAATCAAGGTGGGTTTTTTTAAGCTGTGTAAGACTAAAATTAACCAACCTCAAAAACATACCTGCATGAGCACTGCCGGCCCGAGGTATTTGTCTCCGTTCCACCAGTAGCTCGGACAGCTTGTACTGCAGCAGGCGCACAGGATGCATTCATACAACCCGTCCTACAACAGAAACAGAAATGTCAATATTCCTCCCAGCACTGGAAATGCTTTGCTGAACTGCAGGTGCTTTACCAGCTTCTGTCTGTCCTCCACAGACTGCAGATACTGCTCCTTTCCCTCCTTCGACTCATCCCTCTTCTTTAGGTACGGCTCAATGGACTTGTACTGGGCGTAGAAGTTACTCATGTCCTGCAAAGAGAGCAAAAAGGTCCAATAAGAGCATCAGATGTTTATTAATCTGATGACTGATAGAACATTAGCAGGGAGGGTCCAATTTATTTCACTTATACAAACTACACTGTAAAAAGAAAAAAGCTTGGTAGAACTCTGAATATTAAGCCAACACACTTCAGCAAATTTACAAGTTTAGGACTTTCACTTAATTATTTCAAAGTTTACCAAACTTGAATTCTATGTTATTATAACTTGAAATGCTGATTGTTTTCTAAATGTATGTGAAAGTAGTAGTGAATTAGAAAAGGTAATGATTTGACTACAACTTTTTCAGTTCTTTCTTAAAAAGAAATCGTATCTTTATTTAGAGCTTATTGTCCCTTAGTGGAGAAATTAATCATCTACATTTTAACCAAACCCTTTAACGTCTGAGTTTTGAACCTCCAACCTCTACAGTTGATCCAAGAAGTAAATGCTCTGCTTACTAATAGGGGTCCGATATTAGCCAAAACACTCACATCGGATTATATCGACCAGCATCTAAAATCTCCAGTATTTTGATGCAGATAGAAACACTGTGCCTCAGTATAAAGTTTCTGTAACTCACTGAGCCAATTGTTCTCATACATGTTGTTGTTGACTTTGTTCTTCAATTTGTAACTTCAATTATTGTTCCTTTATTTCACACTTGGGTTTTTTTTCAGGTTTACACAACATTTCAAAAGAT
Organism: Jordanella pulchra; assembly: GCA_034780135.1. Taxonomy (NCBI): domain Eukaryota; kingdom Metazoa; phylum Chordata; class Actinopteri; order Cyprinodontiformes; family Cyprinodontidae; genus Jordanella; species Jordanella pulchra. Next base: position 15,580 of record JAUZNJ010116567.1, on the reverse strand, counting down.
GGAAGTTGTTTTTTTTTGTTTTTTTTACAGTGTTTATCAGTTAAGAACAGGTCAAATTACTAAGCAGCCAGAGTTTTAAAGTGTTTTTTTTATTGCCATGTAGAAAAATACTAGCTTGTTTTAAAATCTGGCAGTTTTACTTACAGGCACCAGGTCCTTGACCACATACATGTGTGGGAGTGGGTAGATCTTGGTGGGTTTGCTGAGGTTGGAGTCAATTTTGTTGAGGCAAGCAAGTGTGTTTCCTCCATTGATGTTCATCGCACAGGATCCGCAAATACCTGATTTATAGTAAACAAAATAAATGAATTCAATTGTTTTATAAGGCAATCATGAAAGAAACGCTGCAAGGAAAAGACTTATGAGAGGAAATGTATGTTTTACCTTCTCTACAGGAGCGGCGGAAGGTCAGAGTGGAATCCATCTCGTTTTTGATCTTGATGAGAGCATCTAGAACCATTGGGCCGCAGCTGGATACAAACACGTCAACTCAGACAGTCAGACGACTGGATCATTCTCATACAGTTTAAGGATTGTTTTCATCACTTAAACTTTAGTTTATATGAAGAGTTGCTGTTAGATCATTTTGAAAAATAAAGGCAATTGTTTTCAAGGGCAAGTAAAACACTTTTATAGACAAGCAATAACCTTAACAAAAAGAGAGGCCTGGAATACAGTTACTTTGCACCTTCAAGCTTGGAACCATCGCCCCAATCTCATTAATGTGCACTTTGAGTCGTCAGGTCTGTAACCCTAAAATCAGATTTTCACTGGTTTCTGTTTGAAATGAACTTTAATTTTATTGTCCTAATGAGTGGGACAAAGACATTGGAAATACGTTAGTTAATTACTTTGAGTGAATGATTGACTAACACTGGTTCATTGCATCAACAGACGCGTTCTGACGCAGAGGACTAAGACAGACAAAAATACAGAAGCTGATGATCATTGGGAATCTGGAATTCAAAAGTTAGAAAGATTTTTAAATGAGATCAAATATATATTGGTACTACTTTACTAAGACAATTGCTTTTAAATAAGAATACATCACATTCATTGGTCTGTTTAAACATCCATCTGTTTTTTTTATATATGATCTCAGTGGCCCTCACATGCTATGATTATCTTGGTTTCCTTAGATCAGGGGAAAAGGATTAAGGACTTTACGTGTTGAGGTCGATTTCATAGGTCTGCATGCGAGGCTTGTCTCCAGGTGTGTCTGGATCCCACCTGTATACTTGGAACTTCTTTATTCTGGGCTGAACAGCCGGAGCTGCTGCGGTCTGGACATACCGCACTGCCTGGACAGAAATACACAGAAAGAAAAAAGAAAATTTAGAAACTCACAAAATCTTGTCTCCTGCAAAGGAAAAAAAACACAAAGAAATACATCAGAACTGTATGTATTATCTCTACCATCCTAGACATAGATCTCATCTCTACTAGTTTATTAAGCATCACCACTAAAAAGGAAGGGCTGTCGTTAACTGTTTGTACTTCATCTTTAACATAACATTTGGACCATAGCTTCTATGTTTGTCTTCTTAAATGTGTAGTCATTCCCTGCAGACTGATGCTTTCACTAAACCGGATTCTGCTGAAACACTGTTTGTTTCCTTCCATATTGGCCACATGCTTACTCAGTATGAGAAACTGCTACAAAGTTAGCATCCCAACACTTTAACCAATTGGTCTTTATAAGCCCGTTTCAATGGATATTATAACTAGGAGTTAAATACAAATTTGATGGAATTATACGAGTCTGTTGGAACGATTATTGGATTGATTTCATGCAGTGTTGATGATAAGGATCAGACATTTTTAAATGTATTGCATTGGTAATATTTTACGCTATGTAACTGAATTAAAACAATACACAACCTGATAAAGACTGTTAAAGTAAAGCTTCTTTGTCCAAGCCTTTAGCCTGCTAGCTTATAATAAATTGTATGAATAATATAGCCTGCTTTATTGTAAGCTAACAGGCTAACTTCGTGAACAAGGAACTTTGACTTTACTCTTAACCATTTCTTAGATGACTTGGTTTTCTTATTGAACCTAAATTTACTTACATGGATTTATAAAACATGACCATACAACATGTTTAAGTGATTAAAATGTCTGATCAAAGTTATCTTGCTAACTGCTAACAGCTAATCTAAACTGTAGACGGAACATTAGCAAATGTAAGGAGCTGGTGCTTTTGTTCACAGGTAAACAAAATGATGGCTTCCAACAATAATGAGTGAAATTGTATGTTTCACCCGCCTGCTGACAGCTTACCAGCGGTCCGGCGGGGGACCGGAAAACCGAGACCCCACAGCGGCTCAAGGACGTAAAGCTAGCAACCGACATTTTTTTCCCAGATTCAAGCCTGTCTGACCTCTACCGGCAGATAAGCAGCACCAACTGCGGCTGCGCAGGACACCATCACAGGAGCGCATGTTTTGTTTGCCATTGCGTCCAGGTTTATTTATTTACACCGTTATCGTTGCGTTGGAACAAATATATTCAAATTCCGATTGCGTTGTGTTGCGTGTTTCCTTTTTATTTTTTTCCTCACGATTGAAGCTCTATTTAAATAAAATTATTCGGTATTATAACACCTGAGACTCTTAAGTTAGGGTCGCTCCTTTGGTTAAGCTGCTTTAAAACAAACACACCTCGCGAAGCTTGGACTGCCGTCGTGCTGCGTCTCATATAACTCAGCCTGTACCCAGGTGGTGTGAGAGTTGAGGTCATTTTAGTGATATTTTTCATTTATTAATTAACGAAAACGAACCGTTTCGAGCTATTAGAGGAGTATAATGGTATTTTTAACGCTGTCCTGTTGGATCCGCAGCCGTGGACCCGATAGATTCTGGAAAGTACAAGAACTGCTTAAACATGCGCGGGTGAGGCTCAGACTATTTCCTGGAGCGATGATGCTACTGATAGTTAAACCCCAATAAAATGTGTAAATCCGTCTTTAATTACATGTAATATTCTCAGGTTAGTCTGTCACATAACTGTTTTTAAATGGGTCGCTGTACTTAGCAGGGTTGAGCTAACAACACAAGTTAACGTGTTTCTCATTGTTTTTGTTCACCAGCACTTCAGAGGTCGGAAGAACCGCTGCTACAAACTGGCAGTGCTGGCTGTCAGGAGGGCTTTCGTCTATTCCACTAAAGCTCGGAAATTTAAGAAGCGCAACATGAGGACGGTAAGAGCCAAACACACAAGCCAAGGTCAATCGTCGTTTTAGGGCTACCATCCAGTGTGAAATCAGCCAAACTCAATGTAGATGTATGCTTGTAACTAGCAATATTTAACGTTGAGCTAAGTTCTGTTTGATTTGTTTTCTTGTAAAATGTGAGTCAAATACAGATGACCTTAAAACATGCTTCCTTACACACATCCCTCTTGTGACATCATATAAGCAACCAATCAGTTGTTTCGAGTGTGTACGTTTGTATGCTTTCTTTTTATTAAGGAATTTCATCCTTAAAATGTCTTTCTATTTATTTTTTTTTATAGTTGCAAAACTGTAATTGCTTAAATTCTTGCTAAATTTGCCCTGGGTGCTTTTGAGGTCAACCCAACCTCCCCTCTTCCTTTAGTTGCCATACAGAAAAGAGGCATCTAGCTGCAGAACAACTATTGAGTATATTCATTGTCTCTTTAACAACAATAAAACCCATTCTGTCCAATTAAAAGTGCCACCCCCAGCCATCAATTTGAAGCAAAATGACTTAAAATCACTAAGTCAGAGGAAAAAATACTAAGAATAAGAAGTCATTTAGGTTTGCTTAAGTAGAACAGGTATGTATTGCAACTGCATTGACCAATCACACAAGCATTTAAGATTATAGGAAAACTGCCTAATAAGAATTTAAACATTGGTGCTAAAGCTTAAACTCTAAAAAAATCAAAAACATTGTCATAGCTATTAACCACCATGCAATCAATCAATGGCATCAGCTGCTAAGAAGCTCCTGAAGGCCAGAGAGTCGTTGGAGTCCAAACGAGTCCTGTGTTGTATGTCAAAACCCGTTAAAGGTCCCGTTTTCACTACAATGTTTGCTAATGGTTGCTTATTAGAGCAACTCCTGCACCTCCTTGTGATTAAATCAATATAAATAGTCAGTAAATCAGGAATAGCCTTCTTTAAAAATTAGAACTAAGTTGTAACATAATCTTCCTTGCTCTATCTTCCTCTGATTTTTTTTTTTTTTGAAAATAAATGAATGTCAATATATTCCTTTTTCAGCTGTGGATCAACCGCATTGCAGCAGGAACACGGGAGCATGGCATGAAGTATCCTGTCCTCATACACAACCTCACCAAGGTTTGTTGAATTGTTACAGCCCAGTCTGCACCAGTCCCTGAGATGATCCTGCTTACATTTTACTCTGGCTTTTTTTGGGGGGGGGTTTCTACAGTGCAGCGTTCAGCTAAACCGTCGCGTAATCAGCGACCTGGCCATCACAGAGCCTCGGACTTTCCTGTCGCTGGCGAAGCTGGCTCGAGCTCGTCAGCAGGAGGGTTTCCGGGCGGCGCTGGGAGACGGAAAAGAGCCTTCCGGTGTCCTCTCTAGAGTCATGCTGCAGTAGGACTGGATTCAACATGCAGTCTATGTCTGTGACTATGCTGCTCACAGACACCAACTTCACTTTCCATTTCATTGACTTTACATAATAAATATTTAGATTTTTCTCATTAAAGACTGGCTAAAGACAGGAATCCTTGTATGTGTAAAGATGTCTTGTGTGTTGATAATGTGATCAGTCATGTCGGACTGATATTTCTGGCATAAAGGGACACTTCCACGCTTTACCTGTGCCATTTGTATGCAATGCATCGTAGCCATAGAAGAAAATCCTTATTGTGAAGAACCTTGATGTTGGTCATTGGGAGAAATTAAACTATGTTCCTGAAGGAAACTTCTCACATACAGATGTTAAATAATCCACCTATTCCTAAACATGCCGTTCATTTCTTACTGAACAGTGTCTTCAAGCGTATCTGACTGGTTTTAAAATTGTAACATGTAAAATTTGATGCTACTGAAGAGGTTATGTTGATGTGTAAATACATGTTTTTTTTTATGGTGAGGATGTTATTAAAGAAATGTTTTGACAGTATATTAGCTGTTTGCTAAGCTAGCATTCTGAAAAGATATGTAGAGAAAACTGTTTGAAGCTTTCAGCTGGATAGCAGCTATCTGCTGGCTGCATCTCACCCGCAGGCCATAGCGAATACCTTTGTCACAGGATCCAGCTTCATATCTCCAATATCCACACAATTTCCAGTATGTTGCTCCACTTTCCTCCTCTACAGTCCTTTATTAAATCCACTATCCCTCTGTGGTAAACAAGCTGGAGCCTTATCTCTCTGCCTGTGTACAAAACCAATCCTCACCTCTGCAACCTCCAGATCATGTGGGATTCTACAGCACTTCTTCTATGCACATATTCTATCAGTCTTTGTGGAAAGTGATCTCTTCCTCCATCACAGCATCGGAGCAAAGGACTTAAAAAAAGCTAATAAAGGAGGTCAACGTTGTTCTACAAACCCCTCAGGAGATTATTTCACAAAGGAGGATTACTTATAAAATGAAGAAGTTTATGGACAACAGAGAAAATCCACTTCAGAAGATTTTTAAATAACTGTTGGCAGAGGCTTCTACAGATCCGGTGCAAAACAGACTGGTACCAGAGATCCTTTCTGCCTAAAGCTATTAACACCAATAACTTGTTAAGCGAAAAACAAAATATATGAGTTACTGAAACATTTAATTTTCCTTTGGGTTAAAGTAATTTTGAATTGAATTTGAGCCCCATCTTTTCTTATTTTAATGCCCTCATCTCAAGAATGTGCTCCATTTAAAGCACGCAGTGGCTGTTTCTAGGTCCAATTTACCAGTGAAGCTAGTGTTTCTTTTTTAATGGGGCACAGAAACTAAGCAGGAGACAAAAAATGGGTTATTAGTCCATCTTTTGTTATATTAAGTGAGACACAGAATCAAGCAGCTGATTGTGGCTCTGGAGACCCCAGATATAACATTAAAAAGAGCAAAGGTGCAATGATTTCCTTAATTTGGGGAGATCAGTTATCAGCCGAAACTTAAAACTGATTTTATCCACAAATCAGGCCTCTGCAAAGGTCTAATAATCAGTCACAATCAATGCTCTAATCATTTCATTTATCTTTAAAAGCTTCATTTTTGTAGTAAGAACAAGTCTATATTGTTCCTTTCCCCCCCATAAAAATAAGATTAACACATTAAAGGTGTAATGTTATCCTAAAATTACTGTTATAAAGAAAATATGAGTATCGGTCAAAATTGGAATTCGCATGCAAGGCATTTTAAAGACCAGCTATCAATCAAAAAAACTGAAATTAGTGCATCCCTAAAACGGTAATGATGTCTCAATATGACTGAAACTGAGATTGCAACATTTTAAAATCATTGTTAAAATAGAAGTGTGAAGGTAAACGTATGAAAAAGATCCAAGGGAACTTTCAAAGAGTATTTCTTATCCTGGTGCATATTTTTATAAAAAATATTTACTATTATGTTTTTTATACAGAGGCCAGAACAAGTTTTACTGTCTATACCCTTGATGGTCTTGCTACCATATTATTAACAGTGTCTTTTTGTTATGTACCTTTTTTCATCCACTGCCTAAACTCCAGAATGCAGGTACCTAAACTTATAGTTTTTTCCCAATTCTATTCACCTCCATAAAAAATATAAATATGTGGAATAAATAGTTAAAAAAAACAGACTTGATGGTTTCTTTTTTTTGGAATTTAGTATCAAAACGTGTATTATTATCTCAGTAACCATTGACTTTCAAGCATGAACCTCCAGCCTGATGCAACCAAAAAAAAAAAATCAGCTTAATGACCCTCGGTGATTGCCATACATGTTGATCTCCACTCTCCGACACCCAATGAAAACAGCAAATACTCCCACTGAGCCAATCGTCGCTGATTTTGTTCACCTGAACTTCCGCTACGCACTGCACATGCGCAGACTCTCTCGGCGTGTCACGCGTGTGGAGGAGGTGCGCTGACAGATCTGTAATCCTTCTACAGAACCGGCAGAACTGTGCTCTTAATTTCCCCCTCGGCACCATGTCGTGGCTGTTCGGACTGAACAGGGCCCAGCCCGAACCCCCTTCCGGTCTACCGGCGCAGCCTCCCCCACCTCCTCCGCCGGCCGGAGGCTCCGGCGGTGGCGGAGATAAACCCAAGGACAAATGGAGCAACTTCGATCCCACCGGGCTGGAGCGGGCAGCCCAGGCGGCTAAGGAGCTCGACAAGTCCCGTAAGTGTTTCGGTGGGCTTAGGGTGGGTCCGATTAGCGCCGGCGTGGGTTTAATTCACCAATAGCATATTTAAACAGCAAAAACACTACCATCTCCATCCGTAACGATCGAGCTCAAGTGATGCAACCGCTTAAATAACATGTTCACACTGACAGCCTGCACCTGAACAACCTGTCCTTAGTCTCATCATCTAATATAAGCATAAGATATCAGAAGTAAGCCTACACAGCATCCACGTGTTTTCAGAGAGAGTGCAAAGGTCACAACCTTGCAGTAGAGGTTGGTGCAGATGCAGTAGCTTGGATCTATCCATGCACCTTTTTCACTTTTGCCACCATAAACTTGAATATATTTTCTTGCATAGTTGAACACAAATGATGTAATATTTTCAAATGATTTAAAAATGACTCTTTATACACCTAAATACAAAAGTGTGACATACATTTGTAGTCATCGTCATTTACTCTGGTATAAGACTGAGTCTCCCAGTGTGTAATTTAAAACTAGGAGACATCCTGCTTTATTCTGAAGGTCTCAGAGGTTTTTTAGAGATTATCCTAAAAACCAATGAAGAAGTCAGACAGATCCAGTAGGAAGCTGAGGAGCAGTTTAAAGAAGGTTAAGATCAAAAAGGAAAATCTGTAAACTCCCAGCATACTCTCATCCTTCAATATTTTCAATAGGTGTTTTTCAGAGAACCACGTGCTACAGTTCAAACTAAGGAAAGTAGAAATCAAAGACTATTGCTGCAGTGTGGTAGAAATATTTCTACAGGTTGCTGTAAAAATGTTTTCATCTTTTAACTTAAAGTAGGAAAAATATGTAATAGTTATTTTCCAGCTCTAAGAACAAACTGCTATCAGATAAACATTATTGATGGATTGTTTTTCTTAATGTTACAATAACTTACTGAAAGTCAAAAACCCAGAATATTACATTTAGCTTAACAAGAAGCTGTCAGCTTATCCCTGTTTTTTTTGTTTCCCTCTTCATTTTATGTCACTCTGTTTTTCATTATAAATTAATTCCTGTGCATTTGTTTGTTTTATAGTTGATCTGTATGAAATAAACAGAAATATACAGAAACTGTTTGGGCTGATTAGGGCTGCAAATAATTTATAGTTTGCTAACACATTAATCTTCTGGTTATTTATTTTTTCATTAATAATTGGTTAGCATAAGTTGCCTGATAGAAAATTTTATACAGAATTTAAACCAGGAGAAGCTAAAACTATAATTCCTAAAAGGGCTTATTCATGGACAAAGGACGGCGGCAATTAAGACAGAACTACAAAAAAAAAAGAACATTTTCTATTTAAGATTAAAAATCTTGTTTATAAAATCTAATTACAAATGTATATGGATATTCTTTATTGTGTACAATTTTTTTTTTATTTAAAACTCATTAAAAATAAGCTATAAATGTTTTTTTCTCTCTTAATTTCCAATCTTTTTTTGTTATTTAGAAATGCTAATTTACCACAAATAAGTTTAAATGAAAAGATGATTGACAGATTTATTGATTACTAAATGAATCAGTTGCTGCAGCTCATCACAGACTGAATCCAGCTGAACTCTTTGTTGTTCTCTTCTGTCAGGACATGCCAAAGAAGCACTGGATTTGGCTCGAATGCAGGAGCAGAGCACTCAGCTGGAGCACCAGAGTAAAATAAAGGTACAATGACACATTTAAGAGCAGTGCAACATGCTGAACTGTTTAAAGGGCGGCAAGTTGATTTGTTTTGCTCTGGTTATACGCAGGGCAGCTCAAATAAAGAACAAAGGAACAATGACTCTTAAACCGCAAAGATACCAGAACATGAACAAAAAATCACATAAAAACACAAATTATCACTTATGAAGACCAGACCAACCTGACCCTGTGTGATATGCAGTTAGCCCTGCAATTCGATTATGCTGCCAGTAGCTTTCGTCTTTTACATCACATTTTCCTCCACAATTATTTGTTAAGCTGTTTTAATATTTTTGGGTGTTAACGGCACAAATGAAATCATGCCTCACCATCGGAATTAGACTCAACTATGGGCTTTAACTAGGCTGAAAAGATTCATTGCTCTGTGTTTTTCTACAGAAAAGTTCTCTGGCTGGAGATTTAAAGCTTTGTTTCTCTTTTTGATCAGAGGCTTTTTGAGATCTTAACTATTAGAATATAAAGTTTTATGGCGTGCTCTATTACAAAAAGCAAATAAACGGAGGAAGAAAAAACGGGTTAATTTTACAAAGATAGAGTTAAAACTTTGATCATTTAGGGTGTGATTGACTAAAGACCCTAAACTCACTGCTTTGGTTAGAACAGTGGAGTTTGTACTGATTCTTTGCAGCTTCATTAAGGTGTTTCATGTGAATCTTTTTATGAACGGACAGAAAGCTTCATTAAAAAGCCATATTCTTAAATTTCATGCCTGTTTATGAAGATTTTGTTCTGATTTCATTTTGAACAGGAGTACGAAGCAGCAGTAGAGCAGCTTAAAGGCGACCAGATACGGATCCAGGCTGAGGAGAGGAGGAAGACTCTGAATGAGGAGACCAAGCAGCATCAAGCGGTGGGAACAAGGAGGGCCTCCCAGGCCTCTGCCTCAATCAGCTAGTTAAAGATGCTTTATTAACTCTGCCTTTCCAACAGAGAGCTCAGTACCAGGACAAGCTGGCCAGGCAGCGATATGAGGAACAGCTAAGGCAACAGGTGAGGTCTTCATCTTAGCGGAAATACTTTGTCACAGAGACATCTGACCAATCCTATTCCCACTTTACAGCAAATTCTGAATGAGGAGAACCTGCGCAAACAGGAGGAATCTGTGCAGAAACAAGAGGCCATGAGGAAAGGTTGGAGCCTCACCACTGCAGTATTACACATCTGTCTGCGCTCAGGATTGAACGTTTTGATGTGCCGCTGTTTCTATAGCAACAATTGAGCACGAGATGGAGCTGAGACACAAGAATGAACTCATGCGCATTGAGGCAGAGGCGAAAGCCCGAGCCCGCGTTGAGAGGGAAAACGCAGATATCATCCGCGAGCAGATCCGACTGAAGGCGGCCGAGCACCGGCAGACCGTGCTGGAGTCCATAAAGTGGGTTCGACTTGCATATAGTTAAAGTTTATCTGTTCTGAATGATGCGATCGAAACGTGTTCAGGTGGACTAACAGGTGTGTGTTTATGTTTAGGACTGCTGGTGCTGTGTTTGGAGAAGGATTCAGGGCATTTGTATCCGACTGGGACAAAGTTACTGCTACGGTGAGAGCTCTCTCTTTTAGTTTAAAATGAAAAATTACACAGTAAACCATGCAAAGCTGCGATTTTTTTTTTTTTTTTTAAATTATTGTTACCTTCAGAAATCCCATATTCATACGTTTTTATCGATCCTAATTTCATACAACCGACCAAAACAACGCGGTGCTTAGTTTTAAAATGAGCTGGGTCATTACATGGTGCATTTTCTCATTACACTACAGTCACAGCATCAAGTCTTTGATATTTGTATATATAAAACCATTTAGTCATCATTTTCCTTCCACCTTATGTGAGACGAACACAGATTGAATTCTGTAGTTATGAGAAAACATGAAAAGTTCAGGAGTGAGAATGCTTTTCAAATACATCTACTAGAAGAGTAATTTTTCTTTTTCTGCCAAAAGTCTCCCTTGGTACAACTGTTAAATAAATCCAGGTTTCTCCATTAGGTGGCAGGGCTGACCTTACTGGCTGTAGGAGTCTATTCAGCCCGAAATGCAACGGCGGTGGCGGGACGCTACATCGAGGCCAGGCTGGGGAAACCGTCACTGGTGCGAGAGACGTCCCGATTCAGCGTGGGAGAAGCCATCAAGCATCCAGTCAAGGTGCTTCACATTGTTTTTATTTTATTGGGATAGAAAAGGTCATCAGCTGCGGAATAACATGAATTCTGATCCTGTTTGTTTAGACGGTGAAGCGTTTGAAGAGTAAACCTCAGGATGCACTCGAAGGAGTCGTGCTCAATGTAAGTGGATTTTCATTCAACAATGAAAAGTTTATATTCGAGGTTTTTGTCTCTTATGGCTCCATCATGTCCTCCCCACCATGTTAGCCTTCCTTAGAGGAACGTGTGCGTGACATCGCCATCGCCACGAGAAACACCCGGCAGAATAACGGCCTGTACAGGAACATCCTCATGTATGGCCCTCCTGGAACAGGAAAAACCCTGTTTGCTAAGGTACAGCTGAGGTCTGAGAGCAGAGAACGCTGAGAACCGAACAGTGACGTGCTAAGATCAGGTTTTGTTTGTGTCAAGTAGAAACTCGCGGTGCATTCTGGGATGGATTATGCTATCATGACCGGTGGTGATGTAGCACCCATGGGTCGGGACGGTGTGACTGCTATGCATAAAGTGTTCGACTGGGCCAACACTAGCAGACGCGGGTATGCGACTGAACTGATCCAGATTATTGGAGTGCTAATGAAGGTGTTAGCTTTAGCTTCCTGGAGAATCTAACAGTCGTTTTCTGTGACAGGCTGCTGCTTTTTGTCGACGAGGCTGATGCATTCCTTCGCAAAAGAGCCACAGTAAGTCTGGACACACTATGGCATCTAAATGTGTTTTATGATGTTGCAAAAAAAAAAAAAACTCGTGTTACATTTGGATTCATCATTTAGACCAATATGGAGCAGGAGGAGTGAGTATAGAAATGAC
>JAUZNJ010116566.1:11780-39936 GCA_034780135.1 Jordanella pulchra | reverse complement strand
GCATTTTTTTAAATGCCCCTTCCTCTTACTGTTTTCCCCGTTTCGAGCTTTAAATATTTATTTATTTTCCTTGTGCACCTCGACTTTATTAAATCACAGTAAGATTTTATCCATAAATAGAGCAAACACAGATTAGTGATAAACCTGCTCAGGATCACGTCATCACAAACAGACGACATCTTAAGCACCTCAGACCTGATACACCATGTAGAGCCCTCACCACAGTTCTCCCCTGCTTGATTTTTGCATCATGTGTTTCCCCCCTCTCTCTAGTATTGAATAAAGACCACTAGTGGCACAAAAACTTAAAAGAAACTGTGGAAAAGCTGGTTCATTGGAAGAACTGAAAGGTCAAAACCAATGCTGACCATGAAGAACACAAAGACTTTTATCACACTTGCTGAAACACCTTTTTATGATCCTCAAGCCCTTTTTGGAGAATATTCTGAAGCCAGTAAGAAAAAGGTTAAACCCTGATATAAAAATGTCTGGTATTAAATCAACAGCATTTGAAGTGGGGGAAAAAAGAGCAGGAAGTAGTTAGTTTAATGCGTTTGGCATTTCACTCCTCTCTCCTCTAGATGCATTTGTATTGATTAATAAATAGGAAAATAAGGACTGAATTTCTGATCCTATCACTTCCTCCACAGCTTCCTAATGGGCTTCCACCCACCAACCTGAGCCTGGAAAGAGAAGTGGAGAAACAGTTTTTGCAAGACCCGGCCTGGCTGCCCATCCATGACACAGACTTTGCCTTTCAGAAGTTCCTCAAGTACTCTTCACCTTCTTCACATTATTTAAAAGGGCATTAAGTTCACATAGAATGTATCATTTCACAAAGGAAAGAATTAAGATCAGATTGTGTGTTCACTGTCAAAGTTAGTGGATTATATGATGAAGAAGATGTAATATCTTTGTCATTGACTCCAGAGTGACTGAAAGGAAGGTTGATGTCGACTCGTTACTCAGCTGCGCTCCATCTCCGCTTCACTCTGGGCTCTCAGTGGTCAGAGATCCGACCACAGGGATGTTGCTGGACTTCACAGAGGTAAAACCTTCTCTGTTTTACGTTGTTCTTTTGTTGTTTTTTCGAACCTCTGCAGTGGAGCTCCAAACATGTTGCTCATTAGTTTTAAGTCTAAGTTTTAAGTCTTAATTCGGATGGTTTTTTTTTGTTGTTTGTTTTTAGGTTTTACTAGAAAACACTGGTCTGTCAGCCAAAAACTCACTGTCACTGCAGCGTCAGCCTGGACCTCCTTCAGAAAGCCTTCGAGGAAGCAACACCAACTATCCCTTCCTTCCTGGTGAGATATGATGCATCAGAGCCTCCTCTGCTGTTATTTGCTGATAGTTTCATTTAAAGGTTTTAAACGTATCCCTAAATTCTGCTAATATTCATTAAAATTGTCTGAATTCTTTTGTCATTGCCTAGAGGTGGGGGAAGGGAAAGATGTATATGGGTACTTGGTCATTTTCTGGTCCTCACTTTTTATCTTTTTTGATGGGAGTAGATTTTAGATTAAATCTGAATTAGACAACAAAAAATGGATTTAAATGAATGAAAGTCAATTGAATGTCTTTGCTGAGCATTTAAAATGCAGGTGTGTGCGTTTTGATAGTTTAGAGACACGCATACACCATTTTTTTTACCATCTTGCAACACAGCAGAAACATCTGATTAAAAGTCAGATCTCATATTTTGGAAAAGTCTAAGTATTTAAAGTCAAAGAGCTTTAAATAAGCTTGAAGAACTGCTGGTTAAGGTCTGTTATCACAAAGTCACTGAAAAAGAAGAACAGCCATTTCAAATTAAACGTTTAAATCATAGCATTAGAAATCCTATTTAAAAAAGCATTCGCTAGTTACACATTTTAAAATGAATTATTAAAGAGGAATTGTAAATTGTATTTATTAATCCATTATTAACTACTGGAATTTGTATATGTGTTTTAAATCCTATTCTTAAATGAACATTTAAAAACACAGTTTCTAATCACATATTTAAAAAGATAATTCCATTTCCATTTTTTTCAATTTCCATTTTTAAATCCTTTTTGAAATTACATCTGAGCAGCAACTGTGATCGACTTAACCGGTTTTCAGTGTGCTCAGGGACCAGAAGGGTCATGGAAGGGGTAACTGGAGAGGGAAAGGTAAAAGTTGAACATGCAAGATTTAAAAAAAAATGGAAATGGAAAAAGGGAATTACTGTTTTAAATGTGTGTTTAGGAAAAACATTTCTTAAAAGATTTGTGAATTTTAGTTTTTTACGCTTCATTGGCACTTTGGATTTGAAAATACATATTTAAATTCCAGTATTTGATAATGGATTAATAAAGAAAAAAATCTTTGAAATTCAATTGAAAGTGTGCAATTAGAAAATGCTTTTCAGATTATCTTTCAGATTTAGATTTATGATTTCAATGTTACATTTGAAATGGCTGCTTATCTTTTTCACTGACTCTCTTATCCTCCATAGTCTGGATCCTTTGAAGCACGTCAATAAGAAACGAGGAATGATGCAGTTGTGTTTAAACCGATCTGTATTTCCTGACTTTTCACAGGAGGAATGGAGGAGCTCACTCTGGACCAAATCAAGACAAGATCTGAGCAGGAGGAGGAGATAGACTTTGAGAAAAGTGATGCATTTTTTTTTTTATTTTATTTTGTCTTGAAATTAAAAACCTGTAAATAAGCACCATAAAGATCAGTTAATCATGTTTTTGATTTCCTCAGACTTACTGAAAGTCCCTCCTGGACTCAAAGCTGGGATGGATTTTACTGAAAAAGGTTTGTTCCCAGACTTTTTAAACTAAATAAATCTACTCTTAGGTGATAACTTATTTAACATTTTTTTCTTTCTGTATCTGTTTTATAAAGGAGCCAATATAACAAAGTCAGAGGTGAACCTCATGTCTCTGCTGTCCACACTGGAGGACATTCCTGATCTTCAGGCAGAAGCAGAGGAGAAGGAGGACAGCAAAGCAGGACAAGAGACCTTCAAAGCAGCCAGAACCAACAGTCTGGAAGATCTGGGCGTCAAGGTATTTGATTGCACTCCTCCTCCTCATATTAATACTTCTATAATTAATATTACTACTCTCTACTTTTGTTAACTTGAAGTCAAATATTTAATAAAGATTAACTATGACATTTTTATTTATCTTCTATGATCACTGTTGTTAATACCATTTGTGTAGATACTAGCACTACTAGTAGAACTAGCAATATAATAATATCCGTAATAATACTATAACTGACACACATATCAGTACGGCTGTGGCTACTAATACTAGTAATTATTATAGTATTAATGCTTCTTTCACTGCTTCTTAGTCCTTATTGGTACCACTACTAATTCTACCAACTGTGATACAATTTATTAGTAAATTATTAGAGCATATATTTATTTTCTAGTTTTTAATTGTCTTCATCATATTTAACAGGTATAATGAAATGAAATGCATCCACAGCAGTACTTAGGTCTATTTAATATCTCTCACTCCTACTCTTTATGTCCTTCTGTGTAGTTGCATCTATATACAATATGTGACCTGTCAAACTTTCATATACCTGTTAAAAAAATGTAGATTTTCTTGAGACTGATAGATTTTTAATTCCCTAAACCTAAAAACATGTGCGAAAATAAGTAGAAAAATAAACAGGAAGCGATTATTTGCTGTCTTTAAAACGACCTTTTTTCTTTGTGTTGTTTACAGTGCAAAAAAATGGAAATCTAAGCAAGTCAAATATTCTTAGAATAAAATTACACTTTTTCTTGATTTTAGCTGGTAAGGGAAACACTTTACAATTTAATTTTAAAATAAGAAAAAAACAACTGGAGCCTCTAATTTCAAGTGTATAATATATAATTATCTTATTTTAAGAGTAGAAATACTCAGTCCATTGATAAATCATCCTATTTATCAACTCAAATTAAGGGTAAATGCAAGTATTTTAATATATTGTTACTCATTTTTTCATAGTTTTTGCAGTGAATTTGTTGCGTCTTCTAGAAAAAGAAAATATGACATTATTTTTGTAACTTCACACTTTCAGTTAACTCAATTCAACTTGAATACCTAAATTTAAGATTTGTTTTTTATGTCCGTTTTTAGGATGTGGAGCCCCCCCCTCCCCCCAAACAGGCAGGAAAAGAGGAAAAGTCGGAGCCAAAAGAGAATACAGAGGAAAAAAAGAAATGGGCCATCCCTGTGGATATATCATCACCCTGCGAGGATTTCTACAAACGCATCCCAAACCCAGCGTTCAAGGTGACAAATCCAGCATTCTTCCAGTTAGCCTGGAATATGTTTCAGTGCTTAATTATCACCGTGGGGGAGCGAGGTGTCTGACTCTCTGCCTGCCTCTGTTTCAGTGGCCCTTTGAGTTGGATACTTTCCAGAAACAGGCGGTGCTGAGGCTGGAGGCTCACGACTCTGTGTTTGTAGCCGCTCACACGTCAGCCGGCAAAACGGTGGTAGCCGAGTACGCCATCGCTCTGTCCCAGAAACACATGACAAGGTGTGTAACTGTAACTCAATTAATCACCGCAACACACGGAGAAAAGTCAACATGTGAAATATGATAGATGGCTTTTAAAAGGACGACTGTTTGATATTAAAAACAAAAGGGTTGTGTGTAGAGACAGATTTACAAAGAAAACTACTTGCGAGATTTAAACATTTAGAAATTAATATTACAAAAATATATTTTTCTTCATAACTATTGCATGAATAAATTTTAGTTACATGTTGATGAACTGATAATATAAAAAGAAATAAGTCTTGGTGTTTAAACCAGTTTCTTCTGAATTCCAAAGAGGAAAAAGTGGGGAATTTAAACAAACTAATTCCGTTGAAAGCTCAGAAAGCTTTTATTGCTTTAATTTTTTATTTTATTGTTTGCCTAATATTGAGGAATTTAGAGTTTTTTGTGTAAATTTATGAGGCAATGTGCCATCAACTGATTAACGTACTAATAACCAGTATTTTCTCCCTCTTATGTGGCTCCAGGGAACTTCTTCACTTCACCACTAGATGGCGCTGACATAAAACAAGCTAAAAATGCTAACGCTACAAATGACTCCGACCCATTTATTTCTTCTTGTTAGCATATAATTGTAGTAGCCTACCAAGGAAACTGAACTTTTTTATTTATACTACAACTACTATAATTACTATTTGTACTACTTCTAATACCCAAATACTATAACTTGCACTGCTGGTGCTGCTATTAATTAACTTCTCGATGTATGCTAATGCTGCTACTAATTATAAAACCGCCAATAATTTATAAGTAAATATTACTAATATAAATAAAACTAGAGCACCTTTACTCATATTATTAATTTAGCATTAATAATACTACAATTGCTGCTACCAGGAGTACTAAAGAATCTATTACTACTATTAACACTTGTGCTTCCACTACTTCTACCACTAATAGTATTAGCATAAGTTGAAGTTATGCTACTGTATCATTACTGATGTTTATTCCCCAAAATTCTAACAATGAATCATAAACTATTATTACATGGAATGGAATGGAATGGTAATACTTACCAGGTAGTAGTATCTCTAAGTAGTTATACTGCTACCTATACTGGTACTGATAACACAATTGCTACTAAGTTACTTATGAAATTACTACAAATACCAGTAGAATTCATAATAGGAATATAATCTCTACTATCACTTCAATTGCTTTACAAGTACAAATTACTATGACGCCTAATTCTATTACAATTATTAATAATTATATTATAATAATTTGATGCCAGTGCTGCTAATATTTATAATACTTGTGCAATAAGTACTTATTATACAACTAATGCTTAGTTTAGTACTAATGCAAGTACTATTAATACTACTTCTATTGGTGGTATTGCTACTGATCGTAGTATTAAATAATGACTGCATCTATAGTAATATAGTACTTGCTATTGATACCAGTTCAAAGAACACTAATATAACTACCACTAATGGTAACGACAAAACGTACTAATAGACTGCTAGTGCTGTTATTACTGTTAGTACTATTATTAGCAGTATGACAACTACTACTTAGAATCAGTGTTTTTATGTTGATGCAGAAATTGTACATTTATTACTGAGGTAAAATGGAAGCTTGTCTTGTTCACATCTGTCTCTTTTTCTAGAATCCATGTTTGATTTGGAGTAAACATAGTTGTATAGTAAAGAGTATTTAGTGATCAATAAAATCTGTCAGGTTTCTATAATAGAACTCATTGATGTATGGAAAATGTTAATTTTGGACCTCTCGGCCTTTTTAGGACCATCTATACGTCTCCCATCAAAGCTCTGTCCAACCAGAAATTCAGAGACTTTAAAAACACTTTTGGGGATGTAGGACTCCTGACAGGAGATGTCCAGCTCAGTCCTGAGTCCTCCTGTCTCATCATGACTACAGAGATCCTCAGGTACCTTTTTTATCTTCTTATTATATATTTTTGTTTAAGAATGTTAAATAAAATCTTTACATTAAGTTATTTTGCTGCCCTCTCTGAGGTCGATGCTCTACAATGGCTCAGAGGTCATCAGAGACCTGGAGTGGGTGATCTTTGATGAGGTCCACTATATTAATGATGCGGAGGTCAGGATATCTTCTTGTAATTTTTTTTTTCTTGTCGCTCTCTTCAAGAATAACCATTTGAACATCTTCTGTTTATGTTCGTCAGAGAGGTGTGGTTTGGGAGGAAGTGCTGATCATGCTCCCTGATCACGTCAGCATCATTCTGCTTAGTGCCACGGTGCCCAATGCTGTGGAGTTCAGCAACTGGATCGGGTAACTGCTCACAGCTAAACACAAAGACACAGCTCGAATTTCTGTTCCAAAACATCCTGACCTGAGTCGTTTGTGTTCTTGGTCACCAGTCGTATTAAGAAGAGACATATTTATGTGATCAGCACAATGAAGCGGCCCGTTCCCTTGGAGCATTATCTGTACACAGGAAACAGCACAAAAACTCAGAAGGAGATGTTCCTGCTGGTGGATGCTGCAGGAAACTTCCTCACTAAAGGGTACGTCTCCATTTAGAGTTTGTTCTTCACTTGCTGCTTCACTTTGTCCAAGTAAATAAATGTGTTTTCCCTTTTTCAGTTACTACACAGCTGTCGATACAAAGAAGGAGCGGACCAGTAAACACGCTCAGTCGTTCGGCACCAAGAGCATCCCTCAGAACACCTCAGCCAGCCAGGTGATCGTCCATCTCCTCCGTCGCTTCTATCCACCATCCAAATTGTCTCTTCTCATATTTCCCTTTTTTTTCTTCAGGACCGAGCGGTGTGGCTCACCCTGCTGCATTTCCTGTCGCAGCGGCAGCAGACCCCAGTGGTGGCCTTTACGTTCTCTCGGACGCGATGCGATGAGAACGCGCGCTCGCTGGAATCCATGGACCTCACCACCTCCATAGAGAAGGCCGAGATCCACTCCTTCTTCCAGAAGAGCTTGAGTCGCCTGCGAGGAGGAGACAGGCAGCTGCCGCAGGTTACTGGCTGTACAGATGTATAAGTTAAAAGTTTAGTGGAAGGAAAAAGGTACTGTAGGAAAAAAACAAAACAAAAAAACCCTCAAGAGTTTGTGGGATTTCCTCAATGGATGAACTGGACTCTGGATGCAACAGACAGGTCTTGGTTAACCAGCAATATGAAAATCCAACCTGGTAACCAGCCCAGGTTGGATTTCCATATTTGTATTGATTCTGAGAGTCCAGATGTCTCATACAAATGGTTAAACATGACTTAGATTAGAATGAGGAAAAATATTAGAAGAACTTTCACTGCCTTTCGAAGTTCTGCTAAAATTGACTGTTTTAAAAATGAATGAATGTAGGAAGTTAATCCTCCTTAACCAGTCTAGACATTCAATGAATTTTAAATAACCAGATTTCTAACCCAAGTAAGTAAAAAACAAATTACATTAGGAAAGGAAGTAATTGGGTCCATTATCAGTTTGTTCTGCTCAAATGTATAGTTTTACAAACTCATGCCTGGTTTGAATGGGGGGGGGGGTTAACCAGTTTAACCAGTTCAAGCTGCTATGGATGCTCCTTTAACACCCAACAGAGCCACAGGCTAATCTCCTCCTTGAGGATTTTACCATCTGTGGGCTATAATAGTTAAACAAAATGAAAGAAATAAACAATCCAATATATCCACTATGTGTAATAAATCTATTCAACACTCATTAGCTTATTGAATTGATTTCCTGAAATAACTTTAATGAAACACGGAAAAGGAAAAAGTAGAAATGTGGAAAGACCCCTTGTTCCTACTCTACTATAGATTTTTTTTAATGCTGTGGGTCCTGTTACAGTATAGAGCAATATTAGACTTAGAATGGAAACGAGTCGTCTTTCAGCAGAATAATGATCCAAAACACAGGCCCTAATTAGCTAAGGAATATTGAACTATTCAAATAAACTTTATTTAAGGGCTTCTGGGCTTCTTACACCTGGATGCTGTTGAGAACCTTCCTTCCATTGCTGACTGGCTGTTCTTCTATAGTAAAGATAAAAATACTGAGAGATATTCATACTTTTGTGTGTAGATCTTGCTCATGCGGGACCTTTTGAAGAGAGGCATCGCTGTCCATCATAGCGGGATCCTGCCGATCCTGAAGGAGGTCATCGAGATGCTTTTCTCCAGAGGCCTCGTAAAGGTGACGTTGTTTTTTGAATCACACTTCCCGTTGAAGCGGCTGCTGTAATCCCTGTCCAACGCCCTCCGTCTGCCGTTCCTCTTCCCAGGTGCTGTTCGCCACAGAGACATTTGCGATGGGAGTCAACATGCCTGCCAGGACCGTGGTGTTCGACAGCATTAGGAAACACGATGGCACCGGCTTTAGGAATCTGCTGCCAGGTCTTAAGCTCTCCCAACTTTCTCTGCCGTTGGACAAATAGCAGAACTTTGATGGTTCTCCATGTTTGGATCTGCCCTTCAAGGTGAATATATACAGATGGCGGGCAGAGCAGGGAGGAGAGGCCTGGACGCCACGGGCACGGTGATCATTTTGTGTAAATCAGGTGTCCATGAAATGGCTGATCTGCACGCCATGATGATGGTGAGTTTTTTTATGGTTGAAAAACAGCTAGGGTTTATTTTTCTGTTAAAAGACGCTTTTGCAGACCAACTTATTGATATAACATATTTTTAGATGAGTGAGACGTTTTAACTCTGTTATATTAGTGCACAGCCTGGGAAGCTTCTAACTGTCGGGTTAAATGTTGACTAGCAGGTGACAAACCGGCTTCTGACGTCATTTATTTCTTGCATAACCGATTAGATGTCTGACCTCCCTTCATAATTATCATTTTAACCGACGTTCTCCAGCAAGAACATGTTTCAGAATGTTTTTCAGCAGGATTATCGACCCAGAAGCTTTTATCTTTATGGAACCGAACGTTCATTAATATGGGATCAAACATTTTAGGTAAAGATGAAGAAATTGGAGATATTATTCCTCCAGTACCTACTGGTGGAAGGACAGCCCCACAGCATGATCCTGCCATCTCCATGCTTGTCAACTGATGCGCTGCGTTCTTCGGGTTAAAAGCCTCAGTTTCACTTCTTTATTGAATTCTTAAAATTGCTCAACCTGTTGATACCTGTGTTTCACTATTTTCCACTTCATAAAAGGCTTGAACCTCAGAAGTTCCTAAGTTCTAAGTTGTTAAAGGTTACAGGAAGACTAGAGGTTTCACATCGTAGATCTGTGCTGATCACCGTCTCTGTCCTGCTCAGGGAAAGCCCACCGTCCTACAATCCCAGTTCAGACTGACCTACACCATGATCCTAAATCTGCTGCGAGTTGAAGCTCTCCGAGTGACCGACATGATGAGGAGGAGCTTCTCTGAAAGCCACAGAGACACTCAGGTAATACTTGCAGAAGGAGGGTGGCTAAAGGAGATGGTTCACTCAGAGGGTTTCAAATCCTGACAGAAAATCTCTGAGCAGCAAACAGCCAAACCTGTTGAAGTATTTTGTCATTTTGATGAGTTCATCTTTTATTTTTCCTCTCCCTGCTGCTGTAGGCACATGAGAAGAGGATCAGCCAGCTGAAGCAGATGTTAGCATCTCTTCCTCCTCAAGACACAGAGGGCCAACTCTCTGATATTTTGCCTTACTACCACACAGTGACTGAGCTGCAGAACACCAGGGAAGCCCTGCAGGTAACCTCAAAGAGGAAACAAAAACAAAGAATTAATTTACATTCATGTCTGCTAAATTTAATCCAATTTTAGTAATAAGTCAGAAATGTAATCAGTGTTTACCTCCGGAGTGAATTTACTTATGTTCGGATTCAGCCGATGGCGGAGCAAACAGTTGTGGTTCAGAAAAAGACGAGAACATGTGCTCTTTTTTTTTGGGGGGGGGGGGGGGATTTTTAAGTACAGTAAAGGAAAACAGATGTACTGAGCTATGTCTGTGTAAAGCGCTCCACACTAAACTAGTGTTAGACTGTCTCCTGATGATGAGGAGGTTAAAGATGCACCTATTCGTTTGTGATCAGCTGTGTGCCGAAGGTTGATGGGTTTCCCTGGATGAAACAGCAGTAGAGAGGGAGAGCGAGGACCACAAAGACCCCAATCACAGCCTGTCACTCACTATTTAATTTGCCACTGGGGTTTTTTTTTTGAGTAGTAGGCTGACAGGAAAGGGGGGTATGAGACATGCAGGAAAGGACCACAAGCCGGATTCGAACCTGGGTTGCCCGTGTCGAGGACTAAGGCCTCCATACATGGGTCGTGCGCAACTAACCACTGCGCCACCTGCACGCCCAATTTGCTACTAGGTTTAACTCCCACTAAATCCACTAGATTCTAAACAAGCGCCACCTTGTGTTCAGGCAGTGTAACTCCAGATCAGGAAGTTTTTGTTTTACCTAATCTATGTTAGGTTTTCATATAAGGAGGTATTTTGTTTGTTTTTTTTTTTATTTTTAAGTTTTAGTTTTCATATCAATAGACTGTTTAGAGTTTGATTTGTTGAAGTTATTTAAATATTTTAACGTTTGGCTATCCTTTAACAACCTCTTTAGCTATAGCGTTTTTGTTATTTTTCTGTTTAAAATAAACTAAAGAAAACCTTTCTTTAGAAATTTCAATTGTTTATTTTAAACCACGACCCAAATGTTGAGGTTCATTCCCATCCTTCCTTTAGGCGTCTCGTTACACTATCATCGTTCATCTGAAGCTAACTTTGTTAACTCCAACCTCAGCTTCTTATTTCTCTGCCGTCTTGATTTCAGCAAGCCATCCTGGAGTCTGTGAACGGACTGAAAGCTCTGTCGGTCGGTCGAGTTGTTATTGTAAACAACAAGCAGCATCTTAACGCTCTGGCAGTAATTCTACAGGTAGGTGTGCCGAACATTTTCCTCTAAAACAGATCCTGGACTCAGTTATTTGTTTTGTTTAATTAGTTAACATGTGACTTTTCTTGTATCTCAATAACTGGTATTCTAGTATATTTGAGGTTATTTTTAACCATTGATTTAGAGAAATTTGATTTTTATTAGATGAGGAATCTTAAATTGCTATAATTATCATTTCCTTTTAATGATCTCTAAACCCCCCCACATTCCTATTTTCTCTGCTTTTGGTTCCATTAGAGCATCTTTAAAAGGACAACTATCTTTTATTTTGCCTCCTTCCTACTTTGAATGAATATTTAAGATATAGTTTTTAAAATGATAACAGTTTTGTTCCATAAATTGCAACTGTTTGCTGTTGCACACCTGAAAAACCTTACATTTATTACCTTTGTTACTTTTATTTAACATTATTCCTTAATTATATTTTATTCATTATTATATTTATCATTATTCATGTAATTTTATTCCTATATTTAATTTCCATTTGAGATAAATAAAGTACTTTTGCATTGAATTGAATTTATTATTTTCCCACCATGAATATTGCAGATTCGTATGATTATTTAGCAATTATTTGTTAATTATATCACACTTGTTTAATTAACTGGTTTCTTAAAGAAGCCTATTTGATTGTCTAAGAAGAGTAGTTGTGTTTGTGGGACTTAGACTGCTACTTTAATTTCTATTTTCCGTGAATGTTAATTTACGGCTTTCCTTATGTTGTTTTATCATTATGCATTAACGCTTTGAGTGAAATAAATCTTTGCTTCGCTGGTCTGAATGTCGTCTCTCAGCATTTACAAGCAGCTGCAGTGGAGATCAGAGAATCAAGAAGTCCCATCTCAATGTTACTTACTGACAAATTAGTTTCCCCACAGTTTGTCTATAAATATTTCCAGTTATTCTCCATTTCTGAATGTAACAGATACACAACAACTGCATAAGCAAGTGCAACTCACTGTAGGAGCTAAACCTTCTGCAGAAACATTGTTCTCATCTTGGAACATTAATTAATAATCCTAACTGAGTGCGTTTCATTAGAAAAGTACTCAGATAATCTCCTTTTTTCAAAACAATAATGCTTTTTTGTTACACCAAGGTAGTTCTGCCACTGTTGTGGTAAAATTAATCACCCTCCATATTCTCTCTAAGCTTTACTCTTTAAGATACCTTGTAATCAGCCTGTATTGATAATTTTCCCTCTCTGCACAGAAGAGGATAACAGATCAATTTCATCTAATAACATCAGCGGGACAAAGAAAAGTCCTTTTTCTGTGAGTCAAAGTCCAGAAAACAAGCAGAAACTGTCCCTGAGCGCGTCACTGTTAACAACAAATCCCACCTTTGAGTGATGTTTGTTTGTTCTTATAATAACCTCACGTTATTTGTTTTCCAGGTGTCCAACGACGCCGTGAATCGCACCTTCACTGCCCTCATCATCTGTGAGAAGGGGAACGAGGAAGGGGATCAAAAGGGCGAGAGCAACGCCGCTTTCCCTCACCTTTACAACACCGCTCTGTTCATACCTGAAGGTAGAGCTACACTCATACAACTAAAAATAACCTTTTATTTCAACCCTACATGTTTTTTATTTCATTTTCATTTATTAGATTTTCCATGCTGTTCAGCTGTTAGATGAACATTTTCTGTCTTTCTCTCAGGCCCCTGCAGCCACACAGTGCAGAAGCTAAAACTTCAGGACATCTCCGCCATCACCGTAAAAACCCTTAAAGTAATCCCTGACAGAATAATCGATAACTACAACAAGAGGCAACAACCGCGGTTCAGGTGCTGTCGCCATGTTTTTCAGAAATATTGTTTTGTTTTAAAAGATATTGATATTTATTTACTAAAATGTAATCTTTAAAAATTGTGTAGTTTTCTAATTTTTTTAAGACCTGTTTGATAAGTTGATCGTGATTCTTATTGATAGAAAACTGTTCATCTCTGACATATAAGCATTCAAATAATACATTAAAGAAAAACACAAATTGTAAAAAAAAAAGTCAATGTTGATTGTTAGTGTGTTTTTTTTGACTTCTCAGACAGTTTTCTAAGGCAGTGACCCGACAACAGCACTGCTTAAAGTTCTGTCATTTTACGCGCTGTAAACATTCGGTTTACTCTGATTTATTCTCCTTGACCAAAGACAAATCCTCAAACTAGATGGTCAGTTATGCAAACAAGAAGGTCTGGGGTGTCAAATCGTAATAAATGAATCTATTATGGCACCAATGCTTGCTTACTTCCTCACCGTTCCTCCCATTACATTTATTAGAAACAGAATAGAAGCGCATCAGAAAGGAGAAACCTACAATGTTGTATTTCTTGTTTGAGGTTCTTAAACAGCTTCAGTTTTGTCACCTTTGCAAGATATGTTAATAACATATAATCCTACTTTAGTTATTAGACCTATAATTCAAAAATATTTAATGAATCCAAAGGGAAATGAAAGATTAAACATTGAAACAAATGAAATATGTTCAATAGCGCTATACATTGAACTATTTTGTTTTTCGGACCCTACATGAAAAAGTTTTATCTATAGAAACATTTGGTTGCTGAGTGAAAATGTGAAAAATCTACAACAGTGGTTTTAAAGTGTGGCCTTTAATTTGTGGACATTTTAAAATGACATTTAACAAAAAGTAAAAAAAAATGAAGAAAAAAATGGACAACTAAAATGTCTTTTTTATATTTTAAACAATGAAAAGGTGTGAGGCTCTTTTAATGGTTTGGGTTTCTCATAAAGGAAAAGACTAGAAATACATTCACACCAACCTGTTCTTGGTTTAATAAAGAAAGTTGTTTTTGTTTGTAGGAATCTAACAAACTGTGTGGAGCCGAACTAGATGGAGGGCAATAAACATCTGCACAGCTAAGGTTTAATCATCGCTCCCTCCTTTCACTATTCAGGAACGACCCTCCAGGTCAGGCCATCTCCACGGCGACGCAGGAGCTGCTCCGATTGGCCGAAGCCAATCCGGGCGGCATGGCCACCCTGGACCCAGTGAACGACCTCCAGCTGAAGAGCGTGGACGTGGTGGAGGGCTCCATGAGGCTCCGCGCGCTTCAGGACAGCCTGAAGGACTTCAGCTGCATCCACTCACCCACCTTCGCAGAGCAGGTGTGTTTTTTCACGGATATGTTTAATAATATGTTTTCCCCTCTGCAATAAATACAAGTGTTATTAATGAGGGATTTGAATTTCCTTTGTGCACCAAACTGCATATTGAAAGAGCTAATTAACATCACAGCTCCACATAAGACACTTAGCCTTGTTTTCATAGCATTCGTTTTATCCATGCTCCAGTTTTCCTTTCACCCCTTCATTAGTTCTCATCTTCCTTCATAATAAAAACAACAAGCTCCACCTTTGAACAGTCTTTCTAGCAGCCATAGTGAGGAGATAAGATGCAAGAATGTGAACTGTTTCTATAATTAAACATGTAGCTACAGCTCATGGCTGTCTCACACGCTCAATGTGTCTCATGAGCCACCTCTCTCATTACTCCACATGATAAGATGCTCCAACTCGCTGTATCGCACACTCCTCTTATCCATCTACTTCCTCACTCCCTCGGGTCCTTAGTCAGTATTCTGGGTTTTAAGTACTTGTTAATGCAGTGTGGATGAAAAATGAGCCGTTCGCGTGAGGCGGGGTGTTTGTACACTCATAAAGGATGAAAATAAGCACTCATTTAAGGGAAGGTTTCCACAAAGCAGAACGTATTTGAAAAGTTCTGACAGACACTGGATTAATATCAGTAAAAATAAATCCTATAACGGTTTTAATAATTCACTAAACTCCAATCCAGGCTTGATATAAAAGGCTTGTTCTGTTTTGTCATGTTAATATTAATGATGATGGAAGAGTTAATTGTAGGAAAAACTCAGTTTTTGAATGTTGGTTGTAACAGGATGATTAAAAGAGTTGTAATGAAAATAGATTACGTTTTTTTTCACTGCTTTGATTCAGGAACTGAGTGTAAATGCTAAAGTAGTTTAGAGTTCTGATTGCAGGTACGAATTCTGCATTTGCAGCCCTTTACAGATTTCTTTTGTTTCTTTTTTTTATTTTTTTTTTAGATAATTAAGGTTATTTAATTCAAAAAATCAACTAAAATGCACCTGACCCTGTGTAAAAAAAGTAATGCCCCCGTCTTTCAAATCGATGTTCACACCTAATGATGATCAACTAACAAAGCCTTTTTAATTCCAAGGAACTGACTCATACTTTGTTTAAATCATGTCTTAGAAACGACGGTGCACTAGAATTTTTCTTCTGCATCTTCAGCCTTTTGGCTTCAGTTGTCTCTGATAACATCTGTGCAACCTGCTGGCTTTGTTCACTTTGAAGTCTAATGAAATCGCTTTAAAACCTTCTCCACTTAAACTATGTCTCTAAAGAGGGTTTACTTTCTTTTAACCACTGCTATACAACACAAACCTGCTTACTAATTGTTACTGTACAGTTAAAACAGTTCTGCATTGTTCCTTTTCTACAGTTTGTTCAAATGAGTTTGATGTTTTTGGTTCAGTTTGCTCGAGTGAAGGAGAGGATGAGCGTGCAGGAGGAGCTGGACCGGCTGCTGTTCCTGGTATCGGACCAGTCCCTCACCCTGTTACCTGAGTATCACCAGAGGATCAAGGTTTGGATCTTTTTACACTGTGTTTCTCTCCAGTCTAATAGCTTGTAAGTGTGTCAAGGGTTTCTGCATAACTCAGTTGTTGAAAATAATGATTTGGGTATCTAGAAAACAATCCACTCTGTACCAGCTATTAATCAGAGTGAAGAAAGAAATTAACTTAAACAAAAAAAGCACATTAACCTTTTTGCAGAACAAATATTAAATCATTAATGTGCTCGATGGACATGTGCGTCCTTTGTGTTTCTTTGTTCTTCCCCACACAGCTATTTTATCCTGCACTTATTTACAAGTTGCATCACATAGCAATAACTCCAGACACCCAAGTGTCTGGGAACCTGCAGATTAACTCGGGTGACGTTTGTTTGAAATCTGTCCATGATTCTGACGACAAAACGGGTCCTTGAACCTGAACCAGTGTCGACCCTCATTCTGCTGATGTCCCTCTAAGAGTAAATAAAGCTGAATTTAATCAGCTGCAGCTGTGAGAAGACAGTGAATACATTTATGATACTAAATGAGTTGTTAGTAAAGAAACACTTTATACATTTTCCATTATAAGTGTGTTGAATAGTTAACCAGAAGTTTTCAAACCAAATCATATCAGTCTCAATTCAATTCAATTCAGTTTATTTATATAGCGCCAAATCACAACACGTCATCTCATGGCACTTCACAAAGACAGTTCATTCAAATCACACAGACAGATTAGTTAAAAGTTTTCTATCTACGGAAAACCAGCTGATGCATCGATTCTCGAAAATTATGAGTTTTTGTTTCTGTTGTTTTTACATGCTCGCTCTTTATTCTTATTTTAGTTCTACCACATATTGATTTTTTTTTTAAAGTATACATTTTTCCTTGTTATTTGTTCCCCTTTTTGTTTCAATCCCCAAATGCCACAGGAGTGAAGAGTATTCAGGGGGAAAAATGGATTCCAGACTTTTTACAAATAAAAATCCCGTCTTTTCAAGCCTTAACTAGTTTTCACCTTGGATCAGTTTGTATTTAGCTTAATCCATCTCTCCATTCGATTAGCTATTTTTTAAATAAAAACTAATGAAAACATGAAATAAATTTGTTTGAAATAAATAAAAAATTATCTATATAACCAATATTTCACAATAAACTACAAAAACTTTGATGAAAAACTTTGATAAAAAAAATTTACTATGCAATGATGATAAATTTAGTTACATAATATATCTTTAAATAATACAAATAGATCTGATATTCAGAGATATTAGATGAACTAAAACCAACTTTTTTTTCAGAAGTTTTTATTCCTAAATCTGCTTAAAAATATTTTTAAGGGCTTGTTGACAAAAGTCTACCCCGAGTTAAAGAGTCTTGATTCAGCTTGCTGCTCTGTGGTCCTCAGGTCCTCCAGTCGCTGCAGTACATCGACAGCAGCGGGGCGGTGCAGCTGAAAGGCCGAGTGGCCTGTCAGATCAGCAGCCACGAGCTGCTGCTGACTGAGCTGCTGTTCGAGAACGTCCTGAGCCCACTGGCGCCCGAAGAGAGCGCCGCCCTGTTGTCCTGCCTGGTGTTTACCCAGAACACGCAGATGGAGCCGCACATCACCAACACTCTAAAGGAGGTGAGAGGAGGGAGACTGTACTGCCTGCACGTCATGAAAAGTGTAGATATTAAAAGGACATGTTGCAGAGACGCCGCAGTGACTAATGTTGATCTGATGCAGAACATCCTGCAGAAAGGACAGCAAGACCATTCACTGGGTCACTTATTAAATCACTTGCTTGTGTTGAAGTGTGTCAGGAGCAGCCTGGACATGAAAGGGCTTTACCAGAGCTTAAATTAGAGATGAGTCGAGTCACCATTTGTACAAAAAAACAGTTTCTGGAAGAAGATTTCACTATCCTTCTGCTGATACCTTGGTGTGTCTTATAGAGCTCTGATGGGAGTCAGACAGGTTTTACCCACTTAGTGTCTTTTCCTACTTTCAGGGCATCGATCGCGTGCTGTCTGTGGCCCAGCGGATCGGACAGCTGCAGCGGGAATGTGGGATAGCGCAGACCGCCGAGGAGTTTGTAGGCCAGTTCAAGTTCGGCCTGACTGAGGTGGTGTACTGCTGGGCTCGAGGCATGGTGAGGCTAGACTCATTTTCACCCAGTTTACACATGATTGCATTAAAAAAACAAAAGCAAATTGGAATTTCTAGCTGTTTTAAAGTTTGGGTTTTGCAAAATTTTAAAACAGGACAATATTTCAGTATCAACATATTTGGTGTTACGACTGTATTCAGCAACGATAATAAGACTTTTAAACACATTCATATTTTTTTGATACACGTTGCAGTGTTCATCACTGAATGAGGTTGAGGGCACAGCTAAATCAACCCGACATGAGAATCCTACGCCTCAGACACGCTGCCTATGACTGCAGCTATATATGTGTTTTAAGCTACAATCCTGTATGTTTTAGTTACAGAAAAAGGAACTCTACTAACTTATTACAACTGCATAATATTTATCTTGTCCTTAAGAGCAAAAATACTAATTTCTTTGGCAGGTCATTATAATTACCTGGTGAAATTATTTTCTTTATTTGCTGATCTTGTACGTCCAACTAAAAATCTATTTGTTTTTAATATTTCTTTCAAATGTTATATTGGAAAGTTTCATAGATGTGGCAAAATTATTTTCAGAAGATTTTAGAGGCATCTATTTGGAGTTTAGTTGACAGCCTTTCTTACAGTTTCATACTGTTTCTGTCAGTATTGGGATAAATGTCACAGAAATAACCTAAGCCCTCCCATCTCTGCTGCTGTCCCACGGCAGCCTTTTGCTGAGATCGCGCTGCTAACAGACGTCCAGGAGGGGACGGTGGTCCGCTGCATCCAGCGTCTGGACGAGGTGCTGAAGGAGGTGCGCCAAGCCGCCCGCATCGTGGGAGACTCCGTCCTGGGGAGCAAGATGGAGAGGGCCTCGTTAGCCATCCGCAGGGACATCGTCTTCACCGCCTCCCTCTACACTCACTGAGTCTGTAAACCTGGAGGGAGGACGCCAAGTTTTAGAGTGAAAGATGAGCCAAAGGTGTGGCTGCTGCATGTAGGAGGAGGTGGAGGTCTGGAGATCTATGTGCCTAAAAAGAAGAAAAAAAATAAGAACGCTTATGTTTACATAAATATATTTGACCAGGAGGAAAAGATTTTAACAAACAGACCAAATGCTTTGAGAAAAGAACGTAAAGTTTGAGTTGTAATTTATTGTACAGAAATAATAAAATTTTTGTTCCAAAACTGTTGTGATTTTCTTTCCTTTTATTAACCGATTTTAATCTGTAATCCTGTGAAAACAAACATGGTGCTCCACTGTGCTTCCTCATCCTACATCACAACCACATCCAATCCCTGATTGAATGCAAATCGACAAAGTTCAGATTTTTGAATTCCTGGGAAATTTTGATTTGCTCTATCTGCCGTTCCTCTTCTTTCTATCCATGTGCCTATTAAGCCTATTTTGCCATTAAATAGCGATGACATATAAATCGCTGGCTCCACTTGCATCGTTCACATTTGGTGTGAATAAACCTTCAAAGACCTGGGCGTGCAGGTGGCGCAGTGGTTGGCACGCGCGACCCATGTGCGGAGGCCTTGGTCCTCGATGCAGGCGACCCAGGTTCGAGTCCGGCTTGTGGTCCTTTCCCGCATGTCTCTCCCCCTCTCTCGTGCCCCCTTTCCTGTCAGCCTACTGTCAGAAAAACGAGCCACTAGTGCAGTAAAAAGCTCAAAAAAAAAAAAACCTTCAAAGACCTGGGTTATAAAAATATTTACAAATTTGCAACATGCTAACCAATGTTTTTTTCACTGTTTATTTGTTGACCTTTTTCTACAACACATTTTCCTTCCACTAAACTTTCCATTTGTACACTTTAGCACAGCACTCTGGCAATACCCAATGAGTTTGAAAGGCTTAGGCGCCTAGTTGAGGGTTTGAATGACTGTTCCCTGGACACATGTCAAGCCTGCAGTCTTCCTCTTGTTTATTTAATCTCTAATATTTCTGTATTAAAATATTTTATTTCTAGAATAACAAAAAAACTCTACTAACTTATTTCAACTGTATAATATTTATCTTATCCTTAAGAGGAAAAATTCACAATCCTTTGGCAGGTCATTATAAATACCTGCTCAAATTAAGGCCAAATACAATTATTTTAAAAACATTTTAATATTTCATATCAGTTTTTGTCACGTAACATTAAAAAAATGTATTATGATGTATATGTTGACTGAAGAAACCATAGTCCATCCAATCCTTTGACCTATTTTTATATTTTGTCTGTCGCAATTATTTCATAATTGCAGCTAAATACACTGAATGATGGGCTTCTTATGTTTTTATAATTCTTTTGTTCTAAGCCCCCATAAAGAACCACCGTGGACCCCCTTCTAGAACTAAGAGGTCCAGCTTTTTATTGGCTTCTGCTTTGGGCTGGCTGTGGTTCAAACCACAGTCTGAGCTGTCGCTTTAAGACGAGGCTAGTTTTGTTTCATTAATTGAAACCTTATCAGAGCAGCAGCCACACGGAGCCAGAGGAGCCACACTGAACATCCTGAGCGTTTTGGATTAAAAATCCTTCCAAATTAAAGAAACCACTGAACCCCTCAAGTTTATCTAAAACCAGATGTTATTAAGATGAAGATATCCTGAAGATGGGTTTAACACGTTTGGAGAAATAATAGTCTGAATCATCGAAAGGAGGTGGGGGAGCTTTTTTTAAGCGTTTATCAGCAGCTGGAGTAAAACACATCGTAGTTAAGGAGCCGCACATTACATCGGGAGGCATGTCGTCGGAAAAACACGGTAAGACTGAACCGCATTTCTTTGTGAGGTTTGCCCAGATTCTGCGCGCAGAGCGCCGCTCCAGCAGGAGGATGCGCCGCTGTGTGGGTGCAGCATGAGGGGGAGAAAAACCACCGCAGGGCCTCTAATTATCACTGTTAAAAGTGCCCCCATCCGGCTTATTCCCACCCCAGCAACAGTATTCAGTTCATATGTTTTCTATAAGTCGCACATAATGTGGCGGTGGAATAATTGGAGTCTCAGTTTGCTCCCTTTTCTAATTTCTCATCATCATTTTGCACCTGCTTACGTACATCTCCCCAGTTTTGTTTGGTGATCATGTGGGTGTCCTCTGCGCGTGCCTTTACTTGCTCGTTCCCTACTAATTAATCAATAACTGATAATAAAAACAGCAGTAATAGCTATGCGCCTTTGTCCTCATTTAATAATGTTTGATTGTAAAACTCCGGATGGGTTAACAAAAAACTGGGTTAAAAACCGAACCTGATATAGTTCCAAGATCATACAGTGGAGGAGGCTGCAGCTTTGGTCAAACAAAGGATGGACAGCAGATGCCACGCATAGAATATCTACAGCACTCTAACAGCAACACCAGGTAGAAGATGCATATGTGAGAAAAATGTACCCCCCTAACCTCTTCCCATTTTGTCACCACAACCAGGGTTGAACATTGAGCAGCTGTGGTTCTCCACATTTGATTTAAATCTGGACTCCTTTAAGTGTGTTGTTCTTTCTGGGTACTCTGGCTTCCCCCTGCAGTGAAACCATGACTAAAAGGATAAACTGATCTTTGAAGTGTTTGGATTTATAACTGCAATAAGGACAGTTCTTTCTTTTTTCTTGTTTTTTTTGGGAGGG
This sequence comes from Jordanella pulchra, assembly GCA_034780135.1. Taxonomy (NCBI): domain Eukaryota; kingdom Metazoa; phylum Chordata; class Actinopteri; order Cyprinodontiformes; family Cyprinodontidae; genus Jordanella; species Jordanella pulchra. The sequence goes on along the minus strand of JAUZNJ010116566.1, from coordinate 18,206 downwards.
AGGTACAGTTAAAACCTAAAAAGTGTGGTTTATATTCACCCCCATGTGTTTTAGAACCACTTTTCACTGCAGTTTCAGGTTAAAGTGTCTCTGGGCTACATCTTGAGACCAAGTTGCTTTGCCAATAATAGCAAATATTAAAGCAATATCTGCAGAACTAAAAACTCTCAGTATATGTTTTTTTGCATAATAATAATATTGGCTATGTACGTGCCCATTTGGAGAAGCACAAACTGTCCCCCTGCTCCTTTCAGGCATAAGCACTAAATTCTACATAGAACATAATATTTCATTACTTGTACATAATGTTTGCATGTGTTGAATTTGTATTTCATTTTTACTGATTTTTTTTTTTTACATAAAGATTTTCATTTATCCATTGGACAGAGATGATCGGAACAGCATTTTTTTCCAAGTCCTACTACCGATTCTCAAATGGGTTTTGGTCTGAGCTCAAAGGTGAACTTCCAGCTGTGACTCTGCTTCAACACACCTGACTCCAATATGAGCTCATAAGGAGCGCTCTTCATGAGTTGACTGTGTGTTACTGAGGTAGTTTAGCCATTTGATTCAGGTGTGTATGGCAAAGGACACATCTAAGTTGCAGGACTCTAGGCTTTGAGTTTTAGACCACTGCTTCAACAGTTGGAAACTAACTAAATTTCACTATAAGGACAATGAATTTGAGGTGTTAATATTTTTTTTTTCCTCTGTTCATAGCACTTTGCATGTAGAGCATCTTCTTTGAAATGCCGCTTTATGGTGCACATGCAGTGGATCTTTGCAGCTCTCCTAGAGTCTGTGTCCCTCTTAGTCGCTTGTCTGAGCTCCATGTGTCTGGATTTTCTGGTGGATGGGTGTTAGGGCTGCCTAATTTCTTTGCAAATTTATCAAAATCACTCCATCACAATATTAATATTGTAAGGAACTGCTTGTTCGATCTTATTTAATTTGCATTTAATCAATGAAGTATTATTTAATTATACCAGAATATATGTCTGAATTCTATGAGTAATATTCACACAGGCTCACTTGTCAACATATTTGTTGCTGTTCTGGTGGACCTTGAAATGTTTTGGTCAAGTCGTCGCGTTGTTTGCGAAACCAGAAGTTGCAGCCAAATGCAATTTTTTCAATAAAACCATGTTGCTGATAAAAAAAAAAGACATTTTAGCAGTAGTTGAATGGACCACTCAGCAGGGATTGTGTTTACCTTAAACCTGATGCAAAATAACATCTATTTAGTTTTGTAAATATCAATCCCAAACCATGGTGTCACTGCAGCATTTATGATTACTCTTGGTTCTGATTCCTACATAAAATGTGCAGTAATACACAAAATTGTGTCAATGACCAAGATGCATGGAGAAATTATGCATAAAAAATATGTACACATTAATAGATAATGCATATATAAAGTACATCCATTAGAGAAAAATAAAAATTGCACTTTATATTAATCAAACCTGACTGTTTTACAAGGCATATTTCAATGATGTTATAAGTTATTGTTATTTTGGTTGTTTTTTTGTCTCCATAATGATGTTTGTCCACTTTAGTCCTCCAACAAACCTCTAGAGCCTTCACAGAACATCTGGATTTATAATCACAGGTCAAATTAATGCATAAGTATTCTTTACCTAATGGTTATTTTCTGAATGTGGTTGGAGTTCAGTGGACTTTATGGGTGTCAGAGTAAAGCAAGTTGAAAATAAATGCACGCTTTGCTTTTCAGATCTTTTTTTTTTGTGTATGACAAAACATAAAAAACCATCTATAATTGTTCTCCTCTCTTCACAATGATGAGTAACGAGATGTTAAAAGTTAACTGAGCTGCAGCTTGAGCTCTAAATTTGAAAAAATGTTCTCCAAAAAACATAAAAAAATCAATCCCAATGCTCTACAGTTATGCTTAAAGGCTGAATGTTTCAGTTCCAAACCAGAAAAAGCTGCAGCCAGTTTTAAAGCTGCTTGCCAGACTTCTCTGTAAAACCAATCAAACTCACTTTAGTTTGTCACTGATAGGAAATTTGACCCTTCACATCTATGTATTAAAGTTTTTCTTTAAAACCCGTTAGCCACAGGTCAGGGCACTTAGATTACAGGAAACACAGGAAAGGATGAAATGGGCGGATTTCTTTACCAACTTCTGCATTAACTGCTGCTTTTGCTGTGAGTGTTCACCAGACACACGTATGAGTCTAATCTTACATGGTAGTCCCACCTGTAGTGCAGAGTCATCACCATCATTCCTGGGAAGGTTAGAAACTTGAGCTTCATTCTGCAGAAACAGATCGCATAATGATTAATAGGTAATACAGGCAGAATCAGAGATTTTCCCATTTAGCGAGAGGGAAACATAAACACAGGTTAGAAATATTTAAATAGTAAATTTAACACATTTATGGAAGTTAAAGAAAAATGAAAATGATCATAAGTCAACCCTGCAACATGGCTCCCTGCTACAGGAAATGATAAAAGCAGCTGTTTGAAACTACAATGAGTTATACATTTAACATTGTATGTATGATATGGACTGATACATCAACCGGATGATATTTTTGCTTGATGTTAGCTTCTTTCTTTCTTGTGTTGGTATCCATTTATTGTTGCACATGTTTGCAGCTTCATAAGTACATTCAGGAACCATGGCTGGAGGTCACATGCTTTACATGCACCCTCCATTTGACTGCTCTTGTTAATGTTTTGTTTAATTTGCTAATAGATGTTTCTTTTTGGTTTCAATTGAGACTCGTGTAACAGTTACCATCATTGGGTCATTTTTGGCATGTAAATAGTGGAAGAAAAATGAATTTCAACTCCAAGAATCGATCCCAAAATATCGGCAGCATCTATCAGGGATCAGTTAAAGATAATCTGTATCGGGCATCAGGCTGTCAATCTGTCGTCCAGTTATGGATTTTCTTCCACAGGGGAGCGCCATTTTGGCAGATACTTAGAAGAACAGTTAGTCTACAGGAAAAACAACTACTTAGAACAACTTATACAAATATTACAAACGTAACTATACCAGGAGCTTTTAGGTGGTTGCAAAAACCTCTGGGGCATTTAACCCAATTATAGCATCAGGTATAATCAGTAAAATTGACACTTTCTTCCCATTCTTCGGTTTCCAAATCGGAATGTATCCATTTATTGTGACCTTAAGCATATCTACCATAAAAAAAATAATAATAACATACTGTGTGGGTGTGAAGGAAGGTTTGAGCTCCTCCAAATGGGCAAGTTCAGTATAATATTATCATGCAAAGTACATACTGTACTGAGGGTTTCTAGTTCTGTAGATATTGCTTTAATATTAGCTATTATTAGAAACCATAATGAAACTTCTCTCAGCAATGACTCATGTGCTGCCAGACTTTGTGGGATGCTAGATGCTATTAGCTCAAGCAATAACTCTGATTCAGACATATGACATTTATGATGCTGTTATTTTTTTTTTTTGTAGAACAGAAATCATGAAGTTTTACATGGGGAAATTTGCCACCTTTAACACCTGATATCAGCAGAAATCATCAATAGTCAAATTCAGAAAATCAGAATCATTAGTTTTTTTTTGAGTTTGACAGAGTAAAGAATTTTGAATTAATGGATGGAAATATTGGAAACCCCTTTTGTATTATTTGGTGTACTATTTGCTTTGGATCTAAAGTTATGCATGTGTGTAAGCATTAAAGTTGGAAAACAGGAAAAATTAAAAGGAGGACTTAGGAACAAAATGTAACTTCATGCCCCTTTGTGCTCAGTTCATAGGGGGTAATAGGTCAACTACATTTCAATAAAACTTTCATATTCATTTATTATCATTAAACAAAGATAATCTTCGTAAATTCAAAAAGTAGGTTTCAAATTGACTTCATTAAAAAAAGCTACCTAAGCCAACTTCGCTGGATGTTGTCTAAGGTCAGAGATGGAGCTAGAAATGTTTTGACACATCAGATTTTTTTGGTTAATTTATGACATACAGCCCATCTAAAGTAGGAAAAAGCTTTTTTAGAAAAAATAATTTTTTTTAAGCTTTACACTTATTTTGTTTTCTGCTGGTTCACTATCCTAATTTCAAGCACCAGCTACACAAAAAAGTGCATCTGTGTAAAATAAGATATTACCCAAAAGTAAAACTCATGCCGAATCTAGTTTAATTAGACACGGCTATATATTTCAACGTTAAATTTCTGGCCATTTTTTCATTATTATGACTTGCAGCTTGTAAAAGAAACAGATTTGGTTGGTCAGAAAATGAAAAGGATTTACAAGACTTACAGAAAAGCAATTTTTGTTACAGAAATACAGGGTTATGGGCAACAGCTGTTCAGCAGATGGTCGCTGACAGGATAAGCCATAAAAGTTCACAGCTATAGAAGCTGGCCGTTCACAGGGTGCTGCATCCAAGCATGTTCGTTGAAAGTTGAGTGGAAGGAAAAAATCTGGTTTTAGAAGGTGCTCAAGCAGCATTGATTATATCTTTGTGAAGGTGACTTTTCTCTGTTGGCGTTAAAGAGAGGCTAAGCTTTAAACTGAGGGCGATATAAAGCATCCTTTGTTCCTACATGTTTAATGTGCGCAGATACAAACAAAAACAGAGGTGGGATCAGTAATCATTAAATCTTCAGAGGTCAACAATAAGGAGGATAATGAATAAATGGTGTTCTGCTATAAAATTAAAACATAAAAACACTTGTATAGAGTATAGTGTAGTAAATAAGCTGTTACAATCAATTCACTGTATTTTGTTTTCCCAGATCTGGGAAAACAAAGTAAAGTTTACACAAATCATTGTGAATTCACCAGCAATATTTGGTGAATTAGATGTAAGGTTATAAATAAGTCAATCAATGAAAATGTAGAATTACCTATAATTAGTTACATTGGATGCCCCTAAAGATTTTTACTTATATTTGTTTTTACATTTATAAAAATTAAACAAAAGATTCTAAAAGAAATAGCCAGTGAAAAAATTGTTTTGCCAAAAAAATCTAAATCAAAATAGAGCCAAATTAAAGTGGCAGTAATTAATAGAAATCATCAGTTGAATATATAAAACACAAATATGACCAATTTGGGTCGTATTTATCATGTAAAGCTTTCTGCAGTGGTTGGACCATGATGATTGTTTTCCCCACATGATATTTTCATGTTAAATCAAAGTTGTGAATATTATGATAGAGATTGAAATAGAAATACTTTGAATCACATCTGAAATAATGCCAAAAACTGTAGAAAATACATTTCAAGTAATTTTAATAGCCTTTACAAAAAAGTCTCCCCACAGGATATTTTGACACCTAAATTAATTGAGAAAAATGACAAAATAAGAAATGTGTTTGTAAGAATTCCCAGTGAGTACATCTATAGAAGAGATACTACTGATATGGTATATTTTTATGCCTTTAAACCTTTTTCAAAGTACAAATAATTTGTCAGTAGAACTGATTGTATTTTCTGGAGAGATCACATCCATACTCTACAACAAAGGTACAATGCATGTGAAAGAATGGAGGAAATGAAACACCTAGAGATGGCAAAAAAGAGGCTGCCAACATCTTTTAGAAAGAATGTTAGCCATTCATAAAGTCTAAAGATCCACCTTGAACAATTTCAGAGAAGTGGTCCTGAGAAGAATTAAGATTTATTCAATTTTTTTTTTTATCTTTAGTATTCTGAGAAACACAGGAATAAAAAAACCTGTGGTTGCTGTTACAGATGAGCATTGACTTCCACAATTTCTTTCAAGATCATCAGGCTGCTGTAACCTTATCTAGGTGTGACCCCCTCGTTTGTTTCTGGTCCACTTGCTTCTTGTGACGAGTTCTGGAACCATTACGTAAGGACGGTCCCCGAGCGAGAGTGAGTCGTCATCATTCAGCTGCTGCTCCTCTTCTGTACCATATCCAACATCCACCTCTGTTTTTTCCTCCCTTTCTTTTCTTCTCCATGTCCCTGTCATGGACTATTATCTCAGCTCCCCCTCCACACTGCCAGAACACAACACCCTATCAGTGATTTTACACATCTAACGAACACAGAGGAAACTCACAGGTGAGAGAAAAGCAGATAAGAAATGCCACGTTTCTGACTGATAATAAACAGAGAGGAAAGGGGTATTTGTTTCATCATCTTCTGTCTGAGGTGTTTGAACAACAGTCAATGTCATGCAGAGATGAAGCAGAGTGGAGACTCTCAGGCTTTGAAGATGTTCTCTGTGGAAAATAACAGAGCTCCTCATATTCGTTTGTCATTTTTCTTCTGATTATATGATCTCTCCTCCTCTCAGGAATCGACGACTCTGGCCGTCAGGCCATGCAGCCGCCCCCATACCTCCCAGGTCCTCAGGACCCCAACATGCAGCAGCATCCCAACATGCAGCAGCATCCCAACATGCAGCAGCATCCCAACATGCAGCAG